>CAUYON010188779.1:0-63621 GCA_963573935.1 Arctocebus calabarensis | reverse complement strand
TGTTGTGGCGGGCGCCTGTGGCCCCAGCTACTTGGGAGGCGGAGGCAAGAGACTTGCTTGAGCCCAGGAATTGGAGGTTGCTGTGAGCTGTGATGCCACAGCACTCTATCCAGGGTGACAGCTTGAGGCTCTGTCTCAAAACAAAACAAAACAAAATAAAACTACAAGCCTTAGTGTTCTTTGTT
This sequence comes from Arctocebus calabarensis, assembly GCA_963573935.1. Lineage (NCBI taxonomy): Eukaryota > Metazoa > Chordata > Mammalia > Primates > Lorisidae > Arctocebus > Arctocebus calabarensis. The sequence continues at coordinate 63,436 of CAUYON010188779.1, read as the reverse complement.
TACATAATACAGATCTTCCTAACTGTCATGCTTGTGCTTGTGTGGAAATGTTGAAGACGATTACAGGGGCACAATTGCCTTGTAAGCATCGTGCTTATAGAGGATACAGTCCTTCTCTTGTTATTAAAGTTGAGTGCACTGGTTAGAGTTCGGTGCTCTTAGGACTTTGCATGTAAATAAGAGTTACTTTTCTAGAGAATTATTTTGCCATTCTTTTCCTGCATATTATTTATATCTGTTATTATGTGGAGATGCTGGAATAAGACGGATCAGATTTCCAGTTTCTGACACTCATTATCAGATCCACTGTTTTGATGTCTTTGGTTTTCCTAACCCACAGCTTTCTCTGGGACTAAATGATTCCTGCTTGAAAGAGTTGCAAGGAAAATCTAGTAAGGATGAGTATAAGACAGCATTTTGTCAACAGCAGTGATTTATGATGTGTGTGTGTAGAAATTTTTCTTTGGAAATTTTCATCTGTAATCATGATAATGATAGCTAACATTGTATAATGCTTTTAGTATTAAGTACAGCTTCATTTATATTAACTCACTGAATTACTTGCAACATTGTAAGGTAGCTAAAGTACAGAAAAAACCCAAACTGCCCAAGATCCCACTTTTGGTAAACAGTACAGGACGGTTCGTAGAGTGGCCTTAGACACCCTTTCTGGTGAGAATAACTATAGACTGTGCTGAAAATGCCACGTCCTGACACAGGGCAGGGTTGGTTGAACGAAGTTGGTGTGTTCCTCTCTCCCGTGAAACAGGCTGTTCTGCGGTGCTTTAGCTCATGAAGCTTTGAGGCATAAAACCCGGGTGAGCAGCGTTCCAGGGTCCCTTAGCTTCAGTGCACGTGGGACATGTACGGATGCAAGTCCGAGTGCCTTGAGCGGCTTTCCTGAGCTTTAGGAAACCAGCATTATGAATCCCAGGCTTCTGCTGTCCTTTGCTGCCTGTCCGGAGGAGGTAAACCTGCTTCATGTGACTTGTCTGTGTGAGCCCGACAAGTTGGTAACCAGTGCATGGTGAACCTATCACACTTCACGAGTGGCAGACTAGGATTTCAATCCTAGAAACACTTTGCCCTTCTAACATGATACCACACAAGCTGTGGCATGTCAAATCCAACGTCCCCTCCCCCACAGTGTGTTGCTGAGGATTCAGGGAAAGCTTGGTCGCTCCCACCACATCCCTGCCTTGGTCCTTCTATTCCATCATCTTTTTCTTTTCTTTAGGCTTAAGGTTTTGGCTTAAGCTGTGGGCAATATTAAAAAATGTGTGCATTAACCTCCCAGAAAATAATTTTTTAGTTGTTTCTTGTTTAAAAAATTATTTAATTTTTAATTGTTTAATGCACACTTTTTTTTTTTTTTTTGAGACAGAGTCTCACTTGGTTGCGGTTGGTAGAAGGCCGTGGCATCACAGTTCACAGCAACCTCAAACTCCTGGGCTTCAGCGATTCTCTTATCTCAGCCTCCCAAGGAGCTGGGACTACAGGCGCACACCACAATGCCTGTCTATTTTTTGTTTGTAGTTGTCATTGTTGTTTGGCAGGCCCAGGCTGGGTTCGAACCCACCAGCTGTGGTGTATGTGGCTGGCGCCTTAGCCACTGAGCTAATACCGACATTTTTAATATTTAATGTTGTGGTCCTTTGCCTGCAGCATTGAGACTCATTTGTAAAGTCCCTGCCCCCGACTGCTGCTACGAGGTGTAGCAGAGAAACTTGGCTTTGGGATGTGGATACCTTCATAACCAGGTCTCCAAGGAATCCAAGCATAATTTTGATTCCCAAAGCTTTACTTCTTTATTCTTATTTCGCCAAAGAAGAAGAATAAAAATATTTGAATAAATTCAATTTTGGTTGGCATTGGGTCAGTTAGTGTCAATATTATTTTATTTAGCTTTATGGGAAGATTACAAAAAGCTTTCAAACACTCTCCTAAAAGATCTCATGATTTTGCTCTGTTTTATTTCTGCTGAATGTTTGGTTTGGTAAAGATAATGGCATCTCTCATTTGTTTTTGGTGCAATTTTGTATATTTTGACTTAAACAGTATATGTAGATGTTTTAATTCTTGTGATTCGTCTGGTAGTAACAACCTAGAAATACGTACAGGCTAAGATTACCAGGAAAGACCTTGGGAGATTAGGTGCGAGGTTATGTCCATGGCTTCCTCTTCATTTTTTGTTCTGATGAGGTTGAGTTGGCCAGTGTTTTGCTGACAACTGACTCTGGCTTGGTGCCTACTCTTGCTTGGCACCCAGGGTGGGGAAGATGGGAGCCTGGCAGCAGAGGCAGAAGCTGTGGGCACAATGAGAAGCTTGGAGATGTTGAACCAGAGAATCCATGCCTGGGCACATGCAGAACATTCTACTGCAGTGTTCTGAAATAGCTGGGAGACACATTTCCAGCAAATGGACTAGTAGGCCTTAAATTATTATGATGCACATTTAAACATGGTACTGTTTAAAAGGGAAGGATTATTGGCAGAACAGACTTACACAATTGTCAGGGACCACCATAATAGTACCCATGAGTCCATTTTAATCATTCATAAGTACTATATAACTGGAAAATTAATAATTACTGGATATTCAAGGCAAACCCGATATAGCATCAGAAAAAGAAAAGAAAGCCAAGGTGAACAACAGAGCAAGTTCAAGGTACATAAGATGCTTAAAGACAAACAAACCAAAATCTACTTGCTATCTTTATATTTGGCAGCATATTGTATCAAATATAAAATAATATAAATAATCAAGCAGTCAGAAAATAAGAAATAGGTGTGGGAAATCAAAAAAATATGATGCTGCCAAAAAATCTCATTGGATAATGTATATAAGGATGTGGGCAGAACTAAAAACCGATCACAAAGATCAAGTCTCTAAGGAAATGGTCCAAGGGACAGCACAAGAAAAGCGACTTAAGAAACATGAAGGTTAAATCCAAAGTTTCAATCTGCACCAAATTGGAATTTTATAAGGAGAAAATAAAACAATGTAGAAAATAAAGTAAAGGAAGAAAACAGGGAAGATCACTGCCTGAGCTGAGAGACTTGAGTTTGCATGTGCAAAGGCTGACTGAGGGCTGAGCTGGATTAAAAGAAAAAGGTATGTCCTGGATTAATGAAAAATACATGTTTCAGAAATTCTAGGATAGAAAGAAAATCTTACCGGCTCTAAGAGAAAACAATACATGTTATCTATAAAGAAATAAGCATTATTCCAACATAAATTGTTTTTATTAGCGGCCTTGGGAGAGAGCATTGTCTTTAAAGTACTGAAAGAAAAGAGTTTTGAATCTAGAATTCTATATCCAGAGCAAACGTCCATCAAATTAAAGACAAAATACAATACCTCTAGACATCCATGATTTTGTTGGGTTAGGCAGTTAGACACGAGCAGGCAGGTGGTGGATATGGTCAGGCTAATTTGGACTGGCATGGGGCAGGCTGCCTGGGCTACTGTGGGAATGGGGCTAATTGCTAATCGAGGCAATACAGGTGTAAGACTTTGCAGTTGGTCTAGGGAGCTGGTTGTTTTGGGGGAACTGATGAATGTCCTTGGACATTCCTGGACTTCCTGATGTGGACAGATACATACAAATGGTTATGCGAACATGTTATGGGAATGGAGTTGATCAAGACTGTGGGAAATTTTTTTGAGGCAGCTGACACCCCTTAGAAGTTGTGTTTAAAATCCAGCATGGCGCTTTCTGTGATCCTGCAGTCTTAAAGACAAGGCCAGGCCTGCTATCCAGGTAGTTAAAATAAACTTTCCCTTGCTTGCTAAAACTCTACTTGTTCTCTTTAATCACTTTGTCAACTACTTCAAGCTGTCACCATGCTGCCCTAATAATTTCACAGTCTAGCTCTCACATAGCCTATAAGAAAAAAAATTAGGAGATACTTTAGCAGAATAAAAAAGGAATCCACAAAGGAGAGTGTCAAGGGATATAAAAAAGAGGGCATTATTGCCTGGCCTGAATGAGTAAAAAAAAATACAGTGAAATGGAAAAAGATTTCATTAGACTTTGTTGCTTGGAAAATTCACTGTTGTACAACACAGAACTTTTTTTCCTTTACAAGCCCAATCATATTACTCGATTCTTCCTATTTTAAAATAACCTATAGACTCAATACGGAAGACTTACAGAAGTTACAGAAAGGGGGTTAAATGTTATAAAAACTTGGCAAAGTATAAAGAATACTTAATGAATACATGGAGGAGAAAGAGGAAGAGATATTAAACTTGAATAAATGTGCTCATTTCTTCATCATTAATATACATATTTTAGATTAGAAATTCTGAAAGTTCTATCGAAAATTGACCAAGGAAAAAAGAGAGATTTTTAATTATATTAAGTCCCCAGAAGAATTTAACTACAGGCTGTTAATGGCGACTCCCTTTAGGAAGTAAGATTGGGTGTTAAGAAGGCAGAGGCATCTTTCTTTTCATATTCCTCTGATAACAAAAACACTATACTATACAAAATAATCTCGTTTTCCCTTTTGTAAAGTCCTGGGCTGGTGAAGTCCGATCTTAGGATTTCAATTTCCCCAAACACCTCATTATCACCAACCTACATCGCACCACTCTCCGCATTTGGAACCCTCAGAAATCAAAATCAGGTCTCTCTCACCTGTTCTCTTCCACTTCCGACTATCTTTGGAAGCACTCTAAAGTTTCTCTTTGTTCTTCCTAAGTAAAATTTCTCTTTGTTACCCTGAAAAAAAGAAGAGAAATCAAAATCAAATTTTTTTTTTTTTTTTTTTACCCAACAAAGAGAAAAACTTACAAGTTAGACCTCATCTTAGTTTGGTTTTCCTTCCCTAAGAATATGTGTGACTATTATATAAACGAGGCCTTTAACAATCAAATACTTGTATTTCCAGGAGATAAAATTCTCGGCGAAAGGCCAGTTATCGGATTTCTAATATCAGGGTGAAAATGATCACAAAGCTGCCCCATGTAATTAAAGAGATTGCTATGAACTTGGCAGGACTAAGCAAACAGCTCGTGTATCATCACACCTTCCTACTAAATTCCCATCAAGTCTGCTGCTCTTGGACATTCTTTAGGGAACCCAATGCTCACCTCAGGTTTGCTAGAGCCCTCCCACATGGGCAAGATCACTCATTTTTTTTTTTTTTTTAAAGAGGGTCATTTATTTAGGATGCCAGAGAAAAAGAGGCATTAGCAAACTAATGAGTTATCTGTGTACTTTGCATACAGACTGGAAGATTAATCTTTGTTAACTGCTTGTTTAATGTTACAGTTAATAATTAGTTACCTTGTTGCCCTAGAACATTCATCATTTCATTGAACTATAAGGTTTATGTTGTATGCTTTTTCTCACCTTTAAAGGTAGCTGTTTATCTTTGCTTAGGTTGATTTTGCATTAAAAAAAGAAAAAGCTTAGATGATTAGTGAAAGAACTATTGGTGTGGAGGGGTAGATTTCCACATAAAATATTTGTGTTCCTGACCATTTCATAAAGGCAACTATTGATTAAGAGAAGAAAGGCGGCATGCAAAGCACTCTGGGTTGACAATCAGTCCTGGGTTCCAGGCTTGCCTCTGCGCCCTGTGATATCAAGCAAGTAACATTTTCCTCCGTTTCCTCAGTTTCCTCCTCTGTAAAATGAGGGGATTGTACTAGAAGGTCCTGGAAGACCGCTCTGGTTTTTACACTGTATAATTGTGTATACGATAAGCCAGAAATCAACATTATTCTTAGCAGTGTCTTTCTTTTGACAAAAAAATAGCTTGCCAGTAGCTGCCTGCCCTAACGGTATTCTGCAGAATATTAGTTCTGTGGTACAATATCTCCACTCTCCACCCAACCTGCCTTTTTTCATTATCAGACGTAACTATAGAAACCACAACTGCAGCTATTGTAAGGAGCCTTTAACATTTTCTTTTCTTTTCTTTCTTTTTTTTTTTTATTAAAGGACTTTGGAAGACACCCACAAAAAAGGAGGTGGAGGGATAAACAATAACTTTGCCTCTGGCTGCTTCCCCTTTAGCAGTCTGGCCACAGCGGCAGCATCATTTCAAGTTACCAAGCGTTCCTGCGGTTCCTTTCAGCTGGATTAGGATTCAGTGCGGGGAACAGCACTCACTGGAAGCTGGTTGATGCCCCACTCATACTGATGCCTTTAATATTATGCAAAGTTGGGCAAGTCACACTAACTCTCTTTTTCGGTTTGGTTTTTGGAAGTAAAGGCAAAGAGACGCAGACGATGAAATGGAAGCAGGAGGTTAGAACACCGGCGCTGTGGCTCAGTCGCCAGCTGGCTGAGCGCTCGCCATCCTCACCTAAGGAGAGGAAGATGATCCCAGAGCAACTGTTTAAAAAATTATGAGAACCTCCTGTTTTTGGCTCCCCAGCGTAAGAAATATATAGATGTGCAGCTGCTGTCGGTGGATCGGAGACGGGGACCCTGGATTTCTATCATTCTTGCTCCCTTTTTTGCCCCTGCCAATAACTCTAAGCCTTTTTGATGACCTAGGAACACAGATGGAAGCCTCAGTCTGGGAGGCCCTTCCCTGCCAGTTCCTGACAACACATTGATGGGGGTCCGTTGGCCTCTGCAGCTTGACCCACCAGGCCCCCAGATTCCCTGGGCTCCTGCAGCGGGGAGGAAAGGTGTTTCTGTTGGAAGGTGAGGCGTGGCCTCCGAAAGCACTCCACCTTCTAGAAACTGCCGGACGCAGACAAGGGGCAAGTCATCCATCTCTGTCACCATAACACGAGAAAGAACAGTAACAACTTCCATAAAAATACTAGCCAGCAAAAACAACAGAGCCGCAGGTTTAAATTTGAATAAATAAGAAAGCATTTCAGTAAATGCAGAATTTTTCCTTTAAAAAAGGCGACAGCTCCTGATGAAGGGGAGGGACGGCCGGGCCGGGCTGCTGCTTTTCGGAGACGGAGCAGAGCGCCCACAGATCAGGCAGAGCAGTGCCGGAGCCTCGTGTGACAGAACAGGAGGCCAAAGGGGACCCAGAAGAAAAAGGGGATGTGGCCACGGCAGAGCACTGTCACTCCACCTGGCTCTGTAGCGTCCTTTGAGTTCAGCTGCAGTTATTTGTAGCACAAGACATTGATATGCTGGGAGAAATCGCTGCCGTGATTCTGCGCTCTCTTGACCTGACCTGGTTCACCCACCGCGGATGAGCCCGGGTGTTATGCACGCAGCGCGCTGCAGCAGAGGGCCCGGGGCTGCCGGTGCGTCTGTCTCCCGGGCCTGCCTGGATCAATGATGCACAGACACAAGACGGCTGCCCGTCTGTCCTGGTCCTTTAAGCCCAGCAGACCCTCACACATGGCATCTTTGCAACTTCAGAAAAGAAACCGCTGGAGTTTCTTTTACAATTAACTGCTCAAGGCCACTGCAAGCAGGTGTGTCCGCCCACCCCCAGCCCCGTCTCTCAGGCTGCTGGCCTCTCCCTGGATCCAGGCTCCCTCCTCTTTCTCCTGCTTCACTTCTATCCCTGGCTCCCTTGGAATTATCAACTCTCAGCATCTGATGTTGGAGATCCTGGTTCTTTAACATTCCTGTTAGGTATTCATTTATTTATTCATTCACTCATTTGTTCATTTGAGGCTTTTGGCTTCAGATCCCTGAATTCCCTTGATTTCTCTGGATTAAGACCCCCCTGTTGTCTACAGTGACTAGTGAATCACTAGTCTCAAAACACCAGGTTCCAGAGCTGAATCGACCTTCTCCTTACTCTCTCGGAAAAGAGGAGATATTCGCAGCAGTAGAGCTTGTGAGGCTTAGAAAGTGACAGGCCTTCATCTCCCTGCCCTTTGTCCCAGTTTCTCTTTTATTTTATGACAATCATAAGTACAAAAAAAGTGATTTGTATCACAAAGGGTTGGGATTATAAGGGCAATATTTCTTCAGGAGGTTGGTCAATAACGTGGTGCGTTGCTGTGGAGTCTGGTAGTCCCCCATGGCAAAGCCAGGCTGATGTCCTACACTGACCACCCAGAAAATATTCAGCTTCATTGTTTATTCAGAAGCCATTGGCAAGGATCACATGTGGGCATCTGGTAACAAAAAGGTTTTAACAGGTTTATTGAACAGGAGAGACTCAGGAGGGTGCAAGCAGAAAGCTATTTTATCCCATTTTCCCCCCTCAATCCTATGCTGTTAGATATCAATTCCTTGCCCTAGAATGATGTTGCTGGCAGGGCCTATAGTTTTTGTTGGTTTGTCAGGTATGCTCATGGACTTATTTTCATTTAAAATTCCAGTCCAATCTAAGCCAAATGTGCCTTACTCATCCTATCCATGCAGCTGTATCTTACCCCCACTCAGGCTAACCCCCAAATCCCACAACAGGATGTGGGTCAGCATAGGCTGGGCTACTCGTCACTCTCCGTCTTATTCTTGGGACCCTCATTCCGCTTTCTATGCTTTTTTTGTGCTTTTCAGGATTAGAGTGGAGAATGGGAACAGGAGAAGGCACAGTCCAACCTGATTGGTATTGCTGGACTCTGGGGTCAGCTGTCTGGGTGCTGACTTTCTCCCATGGGAATATTCACAGTCTCAGCCTTCTTCCCCCAACCCTCCTCTATTCCCTGGCTTTAAAAATAAAAACAAACAAACAAACAAACCCACCCCCCAAAATTAACATTGTATTTTCACATAAAATCTTTGCCATCCTGGGGAAAATCGATGATCAACAGAATGTCAGGGAACATTTAGTGCAGGGGTGACCAACCTGCAGACTGCAGGGCCACTTGGTGATTTTGTGAGGATTTTTTCTTCTTATCTGTGGTGTGGGGTATCATGAGAAGTATCCAGGAAACTTTTTCTTTTGCTAATCAGCTTTCGTTAGTGTTTGTGTGTTTAATGTGTGGCCTAAGACAACTCTGCTTCCTGCAATGTGCAACAGAGAAAAAATGAAAAGCATTGGACCCCGCTGCTTTAACATCTAATTCTGACATGTTAAAAGGGGTAGGTTAGTGGGTTTCAAGCTTTAGCGTCTGTAAGAATCACCCCGAGAGTTACTGAAAGTGGATCCCTCTTCAGGGCCATCCTCAGGTCTCAGATTCAGTGGGTCTGGGGTGGGACCCAGGAATCTGCGTGCTAACTGAGCAGCTCCTCTCCTCCTTGACTCTGCAGGAGCCTGTCCCTGGCTGTTTGGAGAGCAGCACTTGAGATGGTTTTAGTGCTCTATGGTCCATACAGAGGCAGGGCTCCAGAGTATTCTGAGCCCGTGTTGAGGAAGAAGGGACAGGTCAGGTGAAAAGACTGTTCAGCTCAAGTTTGACCCTTGGAAGAAACTCAAGAACAGACTTCAGTCAAGGTCTTTGTTGAGTTTCCAAACCTTCTAAGGTCACCTAGAGCTTATTACAAAGGTGTGCCACAGTTCTGTCCAGGGCATGGGGACTGTGGGCTGACTCTACATGCATGATGGGCTGAATCTCTGCCTTGCTGGGGATGATAAAGATGGCTGGGAGGGCATCTGTGAACCTGGTCTTCACTGACCAAGATTTCTTTAATCATTGGCAGAGAGCCTTGTTTCCCTTTGGTCCTTTCCAACTCCAAGAGGATTTCTAAAATGTTGTGATTTGGATTGTAGCAATGTCACAGTGAAATATATGGTATTTACAAAATCTACCTGACTCGCTCTTAAACTAAACTACATTTCTTTTCAGGTGAAAATCAATAAGGAAGGACTTGAGTGCCAAAAATATGACTCAAAAATAGTTGCTTATCATTTACATTAAATGAGCAGATGCTAATATTTCACATATACTATGTATTTATTATATGATTAGGAATTATTATTTTTTCTTATTTTTTTTTAATCCAAAGCTCTTTCAAAGTGTGACATAAACTTACAAGAAATAAAATAGATTTAACTTCTTGCTTTTCTCTCTTTTTTATTGTGGCAAGCTTTGTGTTTTGTCTTCTATGTACTATGAAAGGCAATCTGCTTAGAAATAAAAATAATCACTTTAGGATTCCAGTCATGACGTATTCACTAGACTTGCATCTGAAATCAAAGGCAGAGGACTGTGCCATTAGCTCTCCATGACAGGTCACTTGGGAAATTATTCAACCAGAAGAAGAAAATAGAAGGGAGAAAAAAACTACCTCATTCTTATGTTTCTGTTATAGCATAATATATTAGGAAGAGCATAATATATTAGGAAGGTGCTAATCACCTACAAAATTAACAAGTAGTAAAGCTAATGAATACTGAAAAATTAATAAGACAAAAGGAAAATAAATAAAGTGAAAAACAGTAAACATGAAAAGCTGAAGAAAAGGAATAGATTTTGACAAAACATCCTGTGCAATAAATCCATAATGTTAATAATAAACAATAAAAAAATCACATGACCCAATTAAAAAATGGGCAAAGGGCTTGAATAGACATTTCTCCAAAGAATATATATGAATAGAAAATAAGCAAATGAAGAGTGTTCAAAATTGTTAGACATTAGGGAAATGCAAATTCAACCACAAAGAATAACACTTCCACACCCATTAGGTTTGCTATTATAAACAAACAAACCAATCCAGAAAATAACAAGTGTTTGCAAGGATGTGGTAAAATTGGAACCCTTGTATATTGTTAATGGAAGTGGAAAATGGTATAGCCACTGTAGAAAATGGCATGTGATTCTTCAAAAAATTAAACACGGAATTACCATGTCATCTTGCAGTTTCAGTTCCACGTAGCTATATGCAATAATTGTAAAGCAAGGACTCAAACAGATAGTTGTATGCCCACGTTCACAGCAGCATCATTCTCAACAGCCCAAACTCGGAAACAACGCAAGTGTTCATCAAGGAATGAATGCATAAACAAAATGTGGTGGATACATACAGTAGAATATTATTCAGTCTTAAAATACAAGGAAAGTTTGACACATGTTCAACGTGAATGAACCTTGAATACATGATGCTAAGTGAAATGACCCAGTCGTAAACGAAAAAGTGTGGTATAATTCCACTTTATATTAGAATTCTCCTGAGGAATGGAACCAATAGGATGCATCTTCAGATAGAAAAAAAAATTATTTTAAGGAATTTGGCTCATGTGGTTGTGGAGGCTTGGTGAATTCCAAATCTCAAGGAGGAGGTCGATAGGCTAGAGACTCCGGAAAGAGTTGCAGTTTGAGTCCAAAGCAGTCTGCTGGCGAATTTCCTCTTGCTCAGGGAGTTCAGACTTTTGTCTAACCATCAACTGTTAGAATGAGGTCCACCCACATAATGGAAGGTGACCTGCTTTTCTGAAAATCCACTGATTAAATGTACATCTTTTCTAAAAGGGCCATCATAGGAACATTCAGAATAACGTGTGACCAAACATCTGGGCATCCTGGCCCAGCCAAGATAACAAGATGGTGGGATAAACTTAAACATCACACACTTCCATGAGGTTCTTAGAATAGCCAAATCTTAGAGACAGAAAGTAGAATGATGGTTACCAGGAGCTGGGCGAGGGAGAATGGGGAGTTAGTGTTTGATGGGTACAGAGATTCAGGTGGGAAAGATGAAAAAATTCTGGAAATGGATGGCGATGATGGTGGCAAAACAATGTGAATGTAATTAATGCCATTGCACACTTACAGGTGAACTGTACACTTAAAAACTGTTAACATGATAAAATTTCATTCCATGTATGTTACCACTTGTGGGAGGTAGACAAGCTGAATTCCTTACAGATCTTCCAACTCAGGGTAAAGTGCCCAGCCAGGGACATGTCTGCATGACTATCCCTGCGTGGGGAAATCAGCAGTGCAGGGACACTGAGGACATCAGCTAGTAGCTTAGGCTAGAGAAGCTGAGATGTCTGTCTGAGGAGATGAGACTTGCTCACCAACCCCCTTCTGTTTGCACTGTTATCTGTCCTCTTCAGATGTTCCATTACCCTGTGTCCCTGTTTACCCTTTAACTAACCTTCCTGGGGGCTGTAATCTCCCTGCTCTGATTCTTAACCTTGACTGCTGACTACTGACTGCTTTGTATCCTTACATGTATTCTCTGCTAGATACAAAATAAAAAGATTCCAGGAAACAGGACAGGTGCTGCATTGTTTTCATGCTGCCACCAGGCACATGAAACAGTGTATGTCCTTACAGGCTTCTGGTTTTATGCACTAAGTTGGTGTAAGTTTTGTGATTTCCCCAGCACCATCTCTTTTGATGACCACTGTATCAGGTTGGGGTCCACTACATGCCCAACAACCACTGTGAAACAAAGAAGAAGAAAGCCCCCTCTTATAAGCACCTCTTATATATCAGGACCTCTTATATACATTTTCACTTATCTACATAACTACCAACTGGAATGGTATTATTTCCCCCAATTTTCTTGCTTCAGAAAAGAATCTAAGTCAACAGCTAATCATTTAGTGGAGTCTGTATTGGCACCAAGGTCATTGTCCCTTCAGTCCAGGCTCTTTTTAGCTCACCCCATTGAAGTTTGGAAAGCCTTCAAGGTACCAGCACATTTGAAGCAAGCCTAGAGCTGAGTGAGTGTTAGGTGTTATCCTGGTACAGCGACCTTGAAGGGTAAATTCAATTTTACTTTGGGGATAAGGGGAAATGCCATTGTAAAAAGAGGGAAATGTGTGAGCCAAAATGCAGATGGGTTTGTTAAACTTTTAAGTAGTCATAACCTGACATTTTTATGAGCATGTTTTATAGGTCAAAAAATAAAGCTAAATGAGATGATTTAATTACTAACAGGTAAAAGTAGGAGTCTAGTTTTATTAAGGCAAATACCAAGAAAAGAAGTGAGTTCTAGGATTTGTGAATACTTCCAGTTTGGAAATTTTCAGAATAATAGTTCTCTGGTGTGGGTCTGGTGATCCCCTGGGTAACTGCTCATGCGACTTTCCTTGTGAGAACTCTGCATATAGAAAAGGAGAGGAAAGACAGGAATAAGCACTACTGATGTAGAATTATAATCAATTTAGCAAGTGCCTTAGTAGTATTTTCTGATCTGCATGAGCCAGTGCACCAGACTCCAAATTTGAAAATTGATCTTTGTGAAAGTTCTTTTGGGAACACACCTCCAATTTCACAAAGCCCAGGGAAACTAGAAATAACTTCATAGAATTTCACTTGCCCTTATTGTGTGACTGGTATTCTTTCTAAACTGTCAGTCTCTGATTAGGCAGATTTCAGCCAAGTGCCAGAGAGTAGTATAATAGATTAAAAGTAATTCAAATTAAGGTAGGAACAACCCAGAGACTTAACCTTCTTATAGGGGTATTTGCATTTTAAAAATATCACACACGAATCTAATGTGCTTTTCACTGGGGGAATAATGTGTAGGGGGAGAAAATGGTTTGAGAAAAGAAATCCCTCAACTCTGAACTGCAGAAAAATGAAGTGAGGGCTTTGGCAACTTTCTCTAAAAGGCCCCACGACTGTCAGAGTTAATACATCTTTAAGTGAGAAAATAAAAACGGAGGCTCACGGGAGGTTGTTTTCCTGGTCAAAAGCAAACCTGTGGAATCCACCTTTTCAGATTAGCAGGGGATATTATTATGTATGAAATAGCAAGAAATGTGAGAGGATACTGCTGGAGTATCTCAGCTCCGCTGGGGAGAACATTTTGGATTTGCCTTAAAGTTTTTGGTTCTCATTGTCAATGTCTGATAAATTAATGCGTGCTAGGAAGCCCTTTGCGTGTATCTGGAGAGCAGACTTAGCAAGCAGGTCCGTGGCTCTGTGGATTCAACTGTGAGGCATTAGCAGTAAAAGGAATATAAAATAACTTCTTTCTAGCAATTTATTCCAAAGCAGAATTTCAAATGAGCACCAACTAGTCCATTACACATTCCTGAACATATTTTTGGAGACTTTGAAATTTCTGACATCATCTCAATGGCAGTCATTTGCGTTTTAGCATCTTCTGAAAGTTCCAGAGAAGACCCCTGGAAAAACTTTATTTGATTTTGTTGTTCTCAGATTGATTTTAGTTTGTATACTTCAAAATATTGTTCCTCTTAAATTTCAAAAATTGTTTCACTCTGCCCACTTGTGTGCAGAACCTGGGGACTGCCAGAAGGGACCCAGGGTGGCAGGTGCATCCTGGAACCTCAGGTTGCCAGTGCTTATCTCAATGGAATAAGCCACAGGAACAATATGCCCTACAGATGCAAAACTCGCCTCGGCATCCGTCTGCTCAAACCTGTCCCAGTTCATATATAAATTAGCCTTGAAATTGATACTGCTATCTATCCAGTTGCCCTCTGCATCCTCCTTCCTCCATCCAAATTATTCCAAAACTCCGGCAATCTTTCCTTTTCCTGCCACCTCTGTCCCAGTTGAGGTCACCACCCCGGAAACTCTGCCTCTTGGGATTTCTCCTGCCCACGTCTCTCCTCCAGGCCCCCTGGGTCACCGAGGGAGCTTCACTCCTAGTTCACAGCTGTCATCTTGGTTTTCTCTACTCCCATTTCCCAATGTACCAAGCTTCCGACAATACCAATCTGGTCATGTCGTGGCCTTCACAGGGAACTCGCCGGGGGTTTCCTTGCACTCTCAGGGCCATGTGCAGATTTGTCCATATGGTCCCGAGGCTTGTGGGGACAGGACTGAGGACTGTAACCTCTGCTACGGCTTCAGGCTCTTTGCACCTGGGTTAATGGCTAAGTCACTAAAATGACCCTTTTACGACTTTTCTCACCTCTCTGTACAACCAGCTCTCTGCCTGCAGGATTTCTTTTTACTTAATACCTATTTACCTTTTAAAGGCCCAGCTCAAACTAAGCATCTCTTCTCTCCATTTCAGACATTGTCTCTTGTTTGTGTTCTAACTAAGCTCGGGTCAGATTGACAACGTGTACTGCACCCAACCCCCCCCCCCCACCAATCATCCTGCTCATTTCTTTTCTTTTCCTCTTATTAAGTCATATACTTATAGATCATGAATACATTTATGCATTTGTGGGGTACAATGTGTTGATATTTTTTATGTAATTTGGAGTGCTTACATCAAACTAATTAATATATCTTTCACCTCATTTACTTAATGATTGTGTTGACCCATGAATGGATTAATAAATTGTGGTATATGAATACCTTGGAATACCATGCAGCATTAAAAAAAGATGGAGACTTTACCTCTTAAGTTTACATGGATGGAGCTAGAACATATTTTTCTTAGTAAAGTATCTCAAGAATGGAAGACAAAGTATCTAATGTGCTGATTTCTTCATGTGGATTTCTTCTTTCTCTAAAGCAAGAATCTTGTTTACTTCACATATCAATGCTCAGTGCAGTGCCTGGAACAGAATAGTTACATAGTAATCTTTTGATAAATAAATAAAGCCCAAGGAACTAGGGTTCAAGGGTAAAATGACCTCTGTTTAGAGAGCAGAGTTGGCAATTTCAGACCTGCCTTCCAGAGAGGGGAACCCCTATCCCATTATCCCATGGCTGGTTCTCCAAGGCTGAACCCTGACCACGAGAACAAACCCACCAAGACTAGGGAACCAGCTTTCTCAAAAGGCAGGGTCTGGGACTTGGATATGGCAAATTATACAACAGGGATCACATGTGGAGGCCTAAGCTGCATGTGTCCTGCACAATTGATTTGTTTGGAAGATATTATGTCTCAGATGCCACAAGGGTGGGGATAAAGAAATTGAGTGCCTTTATTGGAGCGTGAGCTTTGAAATTCATCAAAGTCCTCACCCCTGCCTATTGAGAGAGCTGATCCTTTCCCCAGATATGTGCATTTTTGACTCAGGGTGGCTTTTGGCATGTGGAGAGTTTTCATGTGAAAGGAACAGATAAATTGCATAAGGCATTCCTTACCCAGGGCAGCCAGGGAACTGCCTTAGGGTATGCAACTGTTGGCACAGAGCAATGTTCAGCCTCCCTTGTCCCCATTACCTGACCACGCACCACAGCCCAGTTTTGACCCCATGGGGGTGGCAGGTAGACTCTGAGATGGCCCTTGATTAGCTCTGCCTCCTGGCAGTCACACCTTGTAATTCCTTTCCATGGACTTGCTTCTGCCCAATAGAGCACAGCAAAGGTCATGGGATGGCACCTCTGTGATTAGGTTATAACAATTTATGACTTCATCTTGCTTGTAGACTCTCTCCCTGGCTGGTTTGTTGAAGTAAGCTGCCATGTAGGTGAGGCCCTCCTGGCAAGAAAGTGAGGGTAGTTCCTGGACAACAGCCAGGAAGAAATGAGAGGCCTTCACTCCCTATACCCTCAAGGAACTGAATTCTACCAACAACCTTGTGAGTGACCTTGGCGGCAGTACTCCCCAAGTCAAGCCTTCAGATGAAACCCCAGCCAAGGCTAACACTGTGATTATAGCCCTTAAGAGAAACAGAGGAGTCCAATTCCTAACTCACATTAACTGTGAGATAAGAAATAAGTGTTGTTTTATGCTGCTAAGTTTGGGGGTATTTTATATATAGCAATAGGTACCTAATACATTCAGTTACCATTTTCTGGCCCCTTCTATAGAGACTATATCTGCCAGCCTTCTTGCCCTTGGTCCAGCCAGGAATAACCTATTTCCAAGGAAAGCCCATATTCTTTCTGCTTTCTAATGTTGTTCATGGATGACAAGGAAGGAAGTTGTCACAATCTGGCCTACCTTATGGGCAGGGAGTTAGGAACAGGCCTGGGAAGAGAATAATAACATTGTGCATGTGACGCGCTGTCTGCTTTGCTAGGACAATGACAAGCAGATAACCGCAGACTCTGAGATTACAGACTTGGCCATCTCTGAGTATACAAGGCATCTGCTGAGTCAATAATAGTCAAGGAAGAGCCAATAAATTACCAGACAGGGTTCAGGAGCGAAGCATTCTGCAGTAGTCCATCTGCTGTGCAAGATTGCCATGCAGTGTTACAGTAGTTACAGTGAGAAAAATCCGTCTTCAGCCCCGATATGGGCTATCATTCATGTATACATATGTGCATATATAAAACTTTTACTGATGGCATTCTAGCCATGATATTTAGCTATGCTGCAAAACAGACTCCCAGTGGGATATAACTCAGATGCGATATGCTTTCTCTTCTTACTGAGAAGTAACTATCTGATTTTTTTAAAAGGGAAATAAAAAAGAAACTGCAAGAAAACAATGAAAATTTTCTGCACAGCTGCAGTAGACTTATTTAAAAGCCTTAAAAACGTCACAGAATGTTCTTGCCTTGTCAGTGTTGAATCCTAAAGAGTATTTGTCTTTTCCTTTGCTTTCACAGAGTGTTAAGTGGTAGATGAGGCTTAGAGATCTTTTAATTGAAACTTCTCATTTTAAAGATGAGAAACCAAGGTCAGAGGGGAGCCTGGATTGGCTCTGTAGCATCAATCAAGTTAGTGGCAGACAGGGAACAAATTAAAGCCCAGGCTTACTAGCTGATTTAATTCTTATTGCAACCTAATAGTATTACCATTATCCCATTTTACAGATGAACAAAGAAATCTCAGAGAGGTTGAGTATCTTGTGTTGGTCACACGGCTGTCACAGGAGGAATGGAGACTGAATTCCAATGCACCTCTTCCTGAGCCTTTAACCACTGCCACTATTACCTCCAGCACTGGACACCTATTTATGGTTAAATGCTTTTTCTGAAAGGCCCAGGTGATAGTAAGACAATAATATTTTTTCTCCAGAAACCTTCATAATATGTTGAGTATCTGGAAGAGAAGAAAGGAAGGAAATTAAACACACCATGTGCGTCCGTCCTGTCTTTATTGTTACCCCTCCACGGCCAGTTCCATCACTCTCTGGAAACTTTGGCTCTCATCTTCCCATCCACATAGATGACCTCCTGTATTGGTAAGATTTTGCTGTCTAAAAAACACCCCCAAAGTTAGCAGCATTAGACAAAATACACAAAAAAGGGAGCGTGTAATCCCAGAAGAAGGAGGGTGAACGCCCCCTGCCCTTGCAGCCGTGCGTCCCCAATCGCTAGTTAGACATCTCCAGTTCGACCCACAGACTCTCATACTTGATCTCTCCCACTAACTGTGCCCAAAGTGAACACAGGTAGCGTCCCATCACCCAACCATTTCCCCAAACCAGACAGCCCGGAGATTCCTGGATTCCTCACTCCTATTCACCTTCATGGCTCTCATTAACAGGCCGAAGTTGATTTGTTCTGAGCTGCCTTGACATCTGATAGAATCAGGGTTCCCTCACATGGCCTAATTACTAGCTCCTGTGCCCTATCTGTCGCAGCAAATAAGGTCCCCCAGCTAAACAGGCTCCTTAAGAATGGACCAGTAATAGTTTCTGGGTATCCCCAGCTAGCACTTTCAGGTCCCCGCCATCCCTGTGAATGACTCAAACAAGCCAATCACATCAGCCCCCGAAAACCCGGAGACGCCCCACTCTGGATATTACAAAGCCTGCCTGCTGCTGGAGCATTCTGCTCTCAACGGAGGCCCCAAGTGGCCCTGTGCGGTGCACGCCAGGGCTGTGAGTCTGTGTGACAAGCAAGCTGTTGTCAGTCACGTGTGTCCAGCTGCGCTTGGCTGTCTCACTAACCGTAGGACAAATCTCCCCTCTTCCCCCAGGGAGAACAGGATGTACTTAAGAGACAGGCCAGGGGGCAGCGCCCGTGTCTCAAGGAGTAGGGCGCCGGCCCCATATACCAGAGGTGGCAGGTTCAAACCCGGCCCTCGCCCTCCCTTGGCTGTCAGTACTTAGCTGGGGCGCCCCAGCTTTCTACCATGCCCAGTCCCTCTGCCCCCGGGCCCTCCGCTCTGTCGTGCACCTTGCCGCGGGGTTATCTTCCTGAAACACATTATCTGAACACATCGCTCCTTTGCTTAAAATCCATTATTGGCTTCCTCTGGCTCTCAGGGTAGAAATGACATCTCTGTTGCTGAGTGTCGCTCCCTTGGCTTCTCCTGTCTGGCCTTTCTTCTCTAGCTTTGCCCCCTCCACTGCCTGCACGCTTTACTTCGCTTTCTCTCCCGCCTTTGGGCCCCTTGGATTTCAGGCTCGAGCGCCTCCTTGTGGTCAAGGCCTCTTCCTTCTCTGCCCAAGTCTAGTCCTCAGAGACTTCCATCTCGGGAAACTCCTCCAAAGTCTTTCCTTACCGTCTCCCAGTGACTGGAGGCGTCAAGCTCCGAACTCTACCCACACCCCACAGCACAGGCCTGTGTTCCACTTGTCTCCGTTATTTGTCCTCCTCTCCCAGCAGACTATCAACGCTAATGCCGATCACAGCCTCTGGCACACAAATCCATATACACTTGTGAATTAATGAGTGAATGAAAGCTAAATAGTTCCAATGTCAATGAGTGGCTTGTTTTCATTCTTATCAATGAGATGCAGCCTTTTCATAAATAGCTTTGCAAAAGGTTTAATGGTCTTTCTTTTCAAATCCCCCCCCCATCATTTCATGTTCATATTAACCTGATTTCAGAAGAAAATTTTCTATTTTAAGAACATCAATTCGTAAGGGCGGGAAATGAGAAATTGCTCCTTGAAATGCTCTTGGGAAATTTCAGGCTATGCCATGTGTTGTTTCAAATAAAATAGCTCCAGACTAGGCTATAGAATAGGAGCCAAAATGAAATCTTGGCCTACAACATTATATCAGATACAAAAATCCCTTGTAACGCCACAGGATTTCTAAATTGACTTGTTAAAAGAATTTCCTTTCTTTTTTTTAAAAAATGAATACATGGTGAGAAATTTATAATATACCTAGAGGAAGTGGTATTGGCAGAGAGTGGCTGCCCAGCCTCCGTAGTGACTGAACTCAAGAAGAAGGAGACGCAAAGGAGAAAAGGAGGGAGGGAATGTCATGCACATCAGAGCCCAACTTTTTCCCTTTCAGAGCCATTAGGTCATCTGGCATGGCTATGACTTGATGGGACGTCTTATTTCTGTGTTTTTTTCTGTGCTGGAGACAGGTGTTCCTAGCTGAAATGGTTAGTACTTTTGAGATAAGGTGATGAGGGCTGAAATTTAAGGGTTAGCCTTTCCTATAATTAATTATATTTACTAGGACTGCTTGAGTAAAGGGCAGCTTTGAGGGAATTCTTACCAAAATGGTTTGATAAATAGCACTTACCATGGGCAGGCACCTTTCTAAGCACTTTTCACACACCACTGATGTTTGGTCAATGACAGACCACATATACAGCTGCAGTCTCGTGAGATGAAAATATGGTTTGTTATTGTACATTTCCTATGTTTAAATACACATTTTTTAATTGTACCTTTCTATGTTTAGATATATAAACACTCACCATTGTGTTTCCATTGCCTACAATATTCAGTACAGTGACACGCTGTCCCAGTTTGTAGCCCGGGAGCAATGGGCCCATCCATGGGTGTGATAGGCTCTACCAATTAGGTTTGTACACTCCACGATGTTCTCACAGTAATAAAACCTCCTAAAAACACATTTCTTAGAACATTGCCTTGCTCATTGGCATACAATTGTAATATATTCATTTAGTCCTCATGGCAACTCTATTAGGCACTATAATTCTCCCTATTTTACAGATAAGGAAAGTGAGATTAAGAGAGTTTAATTAGCTTTTTCCAGAGTCACAGAGCTAGGAAATTGCATAGCTGGCTGGAACTAGCCAGCTCAGGCTGGAGCTTAAACTCTAAACTAGGGAAGGAAATTTCATTCCATTTTTATCTAATGTTGATTATTGGGATTTGAATCATTTTCTTTAATCTTGATAACAAATAGGTGGCATCTTACTCCTATTTTATAGAAGAAGAAATTATAGCTGGGAGACTGTAGGGGAAGTTGTTAGTGGCAGAGCTGGGCTATGACTCACTTACCCTAAGACCCATGCGCTATCCTTACTGCCATTATGCAATTGCCCCATGCATCTTCCAGCATTATTGTATAAGCAATAAATGGATGGATGTCTTCAGGCCATCCCAATTGATCCTCATGGATTCCTGAGACAGAAAGGAAAAGTGTTGCTCTTAAAGGTGTGAAAACATTTGAGTTAAATGGGGAAGTGATTTGTTCAAGGTCATACAGTCTGGAGAGAAAAACAAATGCACATTTTCTGATTTCAAGACTAGCACAATTTCCACTTTTTTCACAACTCCTTCAGAGTTGTTGAGTGACAGCTAAATTGAGTGATGTTGAAGAGTTGGTTGATGGTTCGAAAATTCGCTTTCGATAACATCTTGAAAGCTAAATTTGAGGGAAAGATTCAGAAAGGTAACTTTGAGTTCCTTTGTTCAAAGGAAGGAACACAGAGAGAAATTTTCAAATCCTCAAGTGATTGACTTGGGGAAGAGAAGTTGATTTTGTTAAACTTTTCTAAAGTTGTCATCCAGCCAAGTCATTCCGGGTAATATACTGACTTAAGACTCCTCTCACCCTGCTTCATGCTGTGTGGGTAAATTAGCAAGGAGTATTGGAATTTGTATACTTTGGTTCTTTACTATTCCCTGTACAATTCTGAAGGCTCTTATTTTGAAAGGCTGCCTTCTCAAATGATAATGCACAGTTAGTTAACCCACTGAAGACAAACCCAATTAAATTGGCTAGAGAGCTGCTAGAGAGCTGTAAATTAAAAAGTGTGTGTGTGTGGGAATAAGATGTTAAATCCTCGGGCACAGATCCTGACCACGATAAATCAAGTTCTTGGCTTCATTTTGACATCCAGATCATCTACTCCAAATGTCAGTTTTATATCTGGCCAACCACAAAGTTCAAAATCAAATTCAAGCCTTGATGTAGTTGTTCTGTTGCGGGGGCCTCCCTCTCTCTCCCAGTGCTGACTCTCAACTGCCTTTTCAGACATTGGTTCTGAGATGACCAGACAGGTTGGAACTGAAGGAGAAACACTATCTTCTGCCACAGGAGGATGGGTTTGTGTCATAGATTACAAGGCAAGATGGAGGCTTAGAGAAGTGCAAACTCTTCATTTCATGCAAGGGTTTGAGGCTCAGGACAGAAAAGCCACGTGGCGGAAGGTAAAGCCCAGGAGAGCTGAGTTGGAATAAGGCTCGTTCTTACCCAGTGGAATGACTTTGACCAACCCATCCTCTTTCTGCCTCAGTTTTCACACCCTCTGAAATGGTCTTGTTCTTTCTTGGCTATCCTTTCTGCCTTCGCGGAGAACTTTTTTATCAAGCCATTTTCTGTCTTAAAGAGCAGTGTGTCATTTTTCTGTTCTTTTTATGAACTTCAGGCAAAACCCAAATCCTCATATGCAAATGAAGCTAGAGTGTTCTTAGTTACTGGCGGAGATGGTCGTCTCCAGGGCGACCAGGCCTGAGGAAGCTCCCAGTGCAAGTTTCAGGCAAATGCACCTGTTTTTAATTAGCAGGAACAACAACAATCCTGCCAGCAACAGGAAAAGCTCGATTGTATCAGTTTTGGAATAAGTTAACCCTTCAGTGCTCCCACTCTAAAAGGCTGGGGAAGAAATAAGCTGGATGGGGCTGCTGTGGGGTGCGTGTGCTCTGTTGTTCTCACCCCGTGGACAGTCGCCAGCCTCCCACTGAGAAAGTGGAAGCCTCCTCCGTCCCTCCAACATACCCACCTCTCAGGCACATCATCTACCTCCCTGTGCTGAGCTGGTGCAGCAACATTTACACAGCATCATTTGTGCCATTACCTCATTTCTTCCTACAAAGGCATGTGAGTATATAGAACTACCCTATTTTTTATAGGCAAGAAAACCTGAGCTTAGAGAGGTCATGGGAATCCAGTAGGTTCGGGACTTGAGCTAAGGAATGAATTCTAATATCTAATCCAATCCTCACTCACAGATCTGTGTTCTTGAGCCTGAGTGCCTCTGTCATTTCACAGCCAGGGTGCATGGTTGATAGGCAGAAAAATGACCTGGCTTTTTTCCAGTGCAGGGAAGTGGACAATCATTTTTTGAGAAACATTCCCTTAGGCTTAGTGGTTTGCATTTCTAGATGTGATGTAGAATCACTTGGAAGAGCTTATTAAAGGAGATGGACCAGACCCCATCTGAGACCAGTTATGCAGGAATCTCTGGGGGTGAACTCTAGCCCTGGTTCTTTCTAAAATTCCCTGGGCAATCCTAACACATAGCCAAGGCTAGGGCCCTTCCAATTCTGAGAAGCTATGATTTTTGAGGTAGAAGAGGGACAGAGGCTTGGGACTAATTTCATCCTCAGAGCATTTGGCAGGCTCACGTGAGTGGACTTCTTGCTGGCATATCCTGGTCCCTTAGCTTGTGTTCCTCCAGTCAATCCACATGGAAATTAAGCGGTGATTATGTTAATCATCACATAGTATTTTTTTATTGTTAAGATTCATGGCATTTTATATCAAGAAGGAGCTATAGGGCAAAGCTACCTCGGGGTGCCCATCACTTCTTAAGGCCAAGGAACCTGAGAATACAGTGAAAGATAAGCAAATTCTTTTCCAGAAGAGGATGTACAGATATCTATATATGCACACAGAGATTTTGCAGATACCTTTGGGGGCTCTCAGAAGGTGTGATGTTTTTCTGCACTGTTGAGGATCACCATTCTTGTATTTTAACAATGGAACCCACTCCCAGAATTTCATGAGGTCTGGGGTGAGCCTCATGTTTTACTTTTCCAGGTGATGCTGCTGATACTGATTTGGAAAGGATGCTTTGAGAACCACTGCTCTGGGACAAAAACCTCTTTTCGTGTCTTACACTCCTGTTTTATAGATAAATGAGTTCTGGTGCAGAGAAAGGTCACACAGCAAGATCATAGCAGAGCTGCTGGTGCCAGGTTCTATCCATTCCAATCCAGTCCAACTCTGTTCACCTGCTACAAGCAAGGTGACTAAGGCAAGGTCCCTGCCACTGACTTGAAGGTTCATAAATGATCATAATGAAATCCTGAGTGTGATCACTGTCAAAAGAAATTGACTGTCAAGGAAACATCTTTCTAATTTGGGCTGGGGTGGAGGAAGGCACTTCAGAAAGGCTGTGAGGAAGTGATTAGAGTTGAGCTATGTCTAGAAGCTTGGAGGGTAGGAAAAGAGCTATCTGCCCTTGAACCTCTGGTATGTGTCTGCGTGATGCTAGCTGTTTCATGTGTATCTGGCTACTCACCGAAATTGGGCAATATACCAAATGCATACAAGAGGAAATCAGATATGGTAATCTTTCTAGTAATGCACCACGTGTAGAAGGAAAAAACTCTTTTATTTTGTTCTGGCTTTGTGTTTGTGTGGAGATGTGCCTCCTTCAAAGAGGCAGTGAAACACTTTGATGTGTTTCTAGAGCATTCATCTGCCAAGTGGAAGACTCCCTGCCATGAGGTGAGCCTCTGTGGTGGGGTGGGATGAACTAATTACTAAGGTGACAGCCGAGGACTGCCATTACAGCAGGCTGGCCCACGACCCTACCACAGTTGCCAGTAGAGAGAGTAAATCCTTTTTATCACATGGCAGCCAGGACCCTACTGGGTCAAAGACAGTGGTGAAGAGATACAGGAAGCAGATGCATTTGGGACAAGTTGATATTTTAATTTCATTCAATAGCAAGTGGGTGACAAGCACAGACACCTATGGAGACACTCTGTGTAACAGGCATAGCCTCTGCTTGAGGGATTCAGCTCGAAATAACTTGGGGAGGGGAAAAGCCAGGAAGCCGACCGGAGCAGAGGAAACAGGCTCAGCATAGGATGTTTCCCTCTAGTCATCAATGTTCACAATGGAAGCCCTTGGCTTTGTCCTCTTGAATTGGGAGAAGAAAATTATTCAGTGCTTTTGTTTGGGGTTTCCTCTGTGCTAAGAACTGAGCCTGGCACCACAACATCAGGGAATAAGGAAGAAAGTGCTGAACCCTGAGAGCCAGGCCACCAGGCTGCCAGTCCTGCTCTCCTCCGGGTTCTCAGAGGGACGCTGGGCAGGCCTGGCCACTCCTGGGCCTCTGTCTGTGTTGAGTAATCTCTGAGGGCCTTAGGCCTCAGCATTCGCCAATTACCAAGGGCAGAGCCAGGCAGCCTGTGTAGAAGCAGCAGAGAGGACGGGCAGGTCTCCAGCAGCAGCTGTGGCTTTGAACTCAGGCTCAATCACAGGTCGTGGCAGCATTTCTGTGCCTTCAGTGGCCGTGCTAGTGGTGTGCTCATTCAATTAGGAAGGGAACGGACTCTGGAGTCACTGAGATGTGAGTGTGAATCCTGGCTCAGCTAGTTATCAGCAGGTTATTTGATCTTGCTTACCTTTGTTTTTCTCACTTCTAAGGAAAGCCTGCAAAATAGTGACAATAAGCGCCTACTGTTTAGGGTTGCCTTCAGGATTAGATGAAATAGGCAGACAGGAATGGTGCACAGTGCCCGACAGATGGCCAGGTGTTCCATTGAGGGGAGGTACTGCTGCTTCCTCTCGTACTACTACTGGAGTGTGACTCTCTTCTAGAAACCAGATGCAGGGATAGGAATAAAATGATGAATGAGAGGTATTCTCCACCCCAGGAAGCTCAGAATTCGATAGCATTTTGTAAACATGCACATCTAAGAGTGACAAAAGCTGTCACACACAGCCAAGAAAGTCTCCTGGGACTCTGGAATTAGAAGGTGCTTCAGAATGGGATTTGAGTGATAAAGACATTGTAGGGGGGAGACAGCTCCTCTGCTCAGCAATCATGGTCTCTCACACCCTCAGAAACACACAGGAGTCACCTGTTCTCTGCGTCACTTTCACTAGGATGAATCTCATTGTAATCATCCCTGGATCACAAGCACTTTGGCTGGAGCACTTTCCCCATGTGACATTCAGTTCAAGATACTTGGAGGAGGCGGATAAATGGGTCAGCAGCGTTTTACAGATTTGGTTCATTTCTTCATTGTCTGGGCTGTTAAGATAGTTACCCGGTGCCCAGAGGAGTCCACACAGAGCAAGGCCCATGCACCAGGGAGGGTGGGGTCCTTGGCCCAGTGCTCCAGCAGCCACGTGGCAGGGCAGGTGGGTTCAGGATGGCATTTGAGCAGCACCTGTCTTTCTGCTTACAGATTTTCTGCCCTGGTTTCATGGTTACTTCTCTGGGGTCTTTGACAATCTACTTTTGGAGTTCTCAGTTCATGCATCCATCCGTTTGCTCACTCAGCAGACATCTACCGAGCACTCTCTAGAGTCACACCAGTCACGCATCCCTCCTCCTTGTAGCGTAGGAGGGAAAAGAAAAATACAAATAATCCAATTTTGTTGGGTCCTGATTAGGCCGTTTAGAGGCATGATCATCATGGACAAAGTTTCTTGAATAACATGTGGAGTTAGGGGTAGTGAAAAACAGAGTTGAATGTTTAAAATGAACCTGAAGAATCAATAGTTTGATGAATCCAGTTAAACAACCTATCATTCTGACAAAGAGAACCCTTAGCCTGACAAAAAGCAAGTTTAGTAACCTATTTTTCAGTTCTGAAAGTTTTTGCAACAAATAATGAAGTTATCTTTCTTTCTGGGGGGTCAGTGGGGGGGAGTATAAATATAAATAATTAGAAAAGAAAGTGAAAGCACAGAATGACAAACGCCCGTGTTTTTCAGAGAGGCGATGCGTGACCCAGCCTAATGGAGTAGAGTGGAGAGGCTCGGAGGTTGCCCCCTGCAGGTGATTACGGGCACTGCACCGGAATATCTTTCTTGCTCTTCACTCGGCAGCTTCAGGCCATGCTGTGTCTGGCATCCCACCAGATGTGACCACATGTTTAGGGAAAAGGCATTCCTCTCTCCGAACTGAACCTTGATTTCTCAGCTGTAAAAAGTCAATGTGGACTCCCGCTCCCCAATTCTTTTGAATCACTATCTTGCTCCGATGAAAACAAAGACAGGATTTCTGTACTAAGGTGAAATTTTTCCTCAAAACTCCTTGTTTCCATCTTAGAGCATCTCTGGGGTGGTGATATCGACAGTGTGGCTACCCAATCCTGCCCCGTCCATTGTCATTTCTCTCTTCATGTATTTCATCTAAATGCCAGCTACACCTGCCCCTTCCACGTGGTAAGAATCACAGGCAGCAGCTGTTGTTAAAGTGGCTGGGCCGGTCTAGTTTTGCACTTGGGCTTGTCTTCTGAACTAGACTCTTCTTGACACCCTGGGGAAAATACATTGTATTTTTCATTTGGCTTTTCTTTATCGACTTATGACTTTTGTTCTCCATATATTTTACAAAACTTATTCCACATACACACAGGTCTGGATGTAGGATTTTGAGATTCTGTGACATATGCAGAATATGCCTAGAATAACTAAATTTTAACCATCTCCTGCAGATGGAATATCTGGTAACTTCATCAAAAGGCTTGGACATCACTGGAAAATGAGTTGCAAAGTATTGTAATTGGTTGTATTTTCTGGGACATCTTGGCTGTGAAGACAGCAGTCATCGCCTGCAGGGGGCATCCTCCAAGCTTCCCCCATCCACGGGAAATCTTGCAAGGCCCTGGATTATCCTTTTATTCATTTTTTCATTTGAGAGCTTGTTGACACAAATTCTCTTTCATTTGGTTTGGTTTTTGTCGTTGGTTCAAATTGTGTCTTTGCTGTGTCTCTTCTTTGGCCCAGCTTGTATTATGGTTTCTTAACCATGTGACTGTCTGTTCCTCTCCTCTGATGCTACATTCCCTACAATGGCTAATGGGCTTTAATAAGAATTCCTTTTTTGTGTGTGTGGGGGGACCATTTCCTGTCAGACTTTCCTGGCAGGCTTTGAGATTATTCTCGTTTGATTGATTCCCTACCAATTCTAGTCTTACAAACTCCTGGTTCTTGATCTTCCATACTCTGTCTCTTTCTCCAACTTTCTAGAAGCATCAGTTTGCAGTAACTGTGAGTCTAGTGTTGATGACAATCATTTTAATCAGTGAGGGAGTCTCACTGCCAGATGAGGCAAAATTCCCAGATGGACAGCTATGGCAAGAAGCAGTGCTTCAGGCCATCCTCCTGGCCACTTTCCAAAGTTTGCATAGATACTATCATATAAATAAGTCCACACACACATACTTTCTCTTTTTCCCTCTTAGGGAAAGTATTAGACAGAAAATGTGAGAAAAGTGATGTTTAGAAGGAGAAACAGGCATTTTTGCTGCACTAATTAAATATTCCCATTTTATAGAACAAAGATAAAACTGAGATTGAGGAAAATTGGGAATTAGCCTTAGGACAGAGAGTTTTCATGAGCGGTAAGAGCCCAGTGGTGCTGTTCATGCCAGATCCCGTGGGGGTTCCCCCGAGCATGGCTGCTGTGCCCAGCATCTGCTGTCCTTGGCATTGTCCCAGGGCCGTACTGCACATGGGACTGTCCTTCCCCAGCACATTTAATCTTTTTTCCTCAAGGTCAGTGTTTTCTGGAGCCATAACTGAAGGAGGAGAGAGCAAACTCTGATCTGATTCCTGCTGGAAACCCACCTTGTGAGGCCTGCAGGTTGCCTATTTAAAAATGGTGAATTAAATTTAATGAAGATTTCCTTACTCAATTTCTATCCCTATTAAGTATTTTGCAAGATTTTTATTACTTGCTAAGAATCTAAGTTATTTCCTCCCATTTTTCTTGCAAAGGATGAGTTCAATATTTCAACCATTCTCATTTATTGTTAATTCTCTCTTCCTACTCATTTATTAGAAGACCCATTTTTCTCTGTGGTTTATCTTTTTTCTTCCTTAAAGTGTTTATAAAATCCTCTCTAGCTCTTTTAGCACTTCAAAAAAAATTACTCTTCTTTTACTTATCACCCTAGTCTTTTTGGTTTGGCCTTTAGCTGAGGAATAATCATTTTTTCCCCTTTTTTTCTGATCCTTTCTCATTATGAAACTTCTTTAAACTTATAATTATTTTTAACTCTCTCTGATAAAAAGTTATGATGGCAGTTTCTATTTTTATTCCATTCTGGATGGAATGGGGCTGCAATTCCATTTAATATAATGGAGTGAACTTATTGAGTACCTACTAAGTAATGCATGTGAAGTGACTGACTCTGTTCCAGACACATAATAGGTACTCAATATATGCCACTATGGTTACTGTTATGTCTCATGGTTACTGTTATTGTCACCCTTGGGTTACAAAGATGGACAAGAAGTGAGCTGTGCCTGTGCTTAACATCTGGCAGTGACTTCCGTTCATCTTTGTGGGAAGTTCAAGTCCTTGAGATGCCCCACAAGACTGTTAATGACCAGGTCACTGTCCCCTTGTGGACCTTTACCATCAGTGACCACCTCTGTAGCCATGTGGGATTACAAACTTCGCAAGAAGATTCAGGTTCAAGCTTTTGCAAAGGTTAGTATGGAATGGTTTCCCTCTATTTTCCTAATCTTTCTCACCACTTCTCACAGGTTGTTCCTCATATTTGCTTCTCTTATTTATTTATTTTTTCTGAGTCAGAGTCTTACTTTGTCATCTAGGTAGAGTGTCATGGTGTCACAGCTCACAGCAACCTCAAACTCTTGGGCTGAAACAATTCTCTTGCCTCAGCTTTCCAAATAGCTGGGTCTGCAGGTGCCCGCCACAACTCCCCACTATTTTTCTGTTGCAATTGTCACTGTTGCTTAGCTGGCCCAGACTGGGTTTGAACTTGCCAGCCTTGGTGTATGTGGCTGGCGCTGTAACCACTGTGCTACGGGTGCCGAGCCACTTGCTTCTCTTCTGAAATTATTTCCTTCCTCTGTGCCACATTCTGTGACCTATACACATGCTGATCTTGTACTTAGCATATCTTGTGACTATTTATAATGTTCTCTACTAGATGTGGAACTCCTTGAAAATAGGACTTCACCTTATTCTGACCTAAGCCCCTCAGAGATCAATGCGCAATTCACTATTCAGAAAATGTTCAAATTTGTGATGACCCTGGGTGTTAGGGTTATTATTTTAGACTAAAGATGAACTAATTGGTGACCTGGAAGAGAAGAAATTCGTATAGATTTAGAGGTTCAGGAAGATTTCCTGGACGTCTTGGTGTTTATAACCAAATCATAAAGGATGAATAAAATTTCAGTGGTGAAACTTCTTTAGGAGCACACAAGATGGAGAAAATACTAATACAAAAAAGACAAAGTAGCAAAAATCTTCTTTTCTCTTTCCTTTCCCTTTCCTTCCTTCTTCTTCCCTCCCCTCACCTTACTTTTCCTCTAACTTGGACCATAGTGAGTCTTCTAGAGTGGCTGAAATAGGCATGTTTAGTGGGAAAATGGATAGTGACATTATACATTTATTCTTTCTACATGTATTGGTTGAACATACCTATGCCTGTATTAAATGCCTTGAAAGGTAACACGAATCATGCAAGGCCTCTTAAATAAAATTTGTCTTAGAATTCTCATTTCCATTCTTGCAACCCACATTTTTGGATGTCTTCTTGTTCTAGTATTATTTCTCCTTCCCCTCTTACAACTGGTTTTCTGGACCATGTAACAGCAGTCACTGATATTTTGGTAAGGATTCTACCCATTCCATGCTTCTTGTAAACCAGATTTTATTTTGTGTAAGGAAATACTTTGCTCCCTGAAAGCAGTCAGATGAGAGAGTCACAGACTTATCACTGTGTCTCCTTCTCAAGGCTCCTGAAATCACAGGCTCTAGGTGACCTCTTTCCCAGGATAAACTTTGGCTTGATACCTGGCGCTGAAAAAAATAAATGTGTGATCCTGCTTTTTAAAGGGCCCTGGAAGAATGGGCAAATGTATTTTTAAAACAGCAACTACGTTCCCGATTCCAGGTTAAATTGGTTGCACTTACATTATGTCATTAACTCTTTAAAAATACCATTATTATTTTGCAATCTATTTGCAGAGTAAGTGCTGTTTCCCTGAGAAGCTCGTGCATTTCCCATCAACCCAGATGCCAGTTAAATGGATGTGGAAAATCATCTCTACGAAGAACACGTGTTACGCTGAGCCTGACAACATTCTCAGTGGCAGCCACAGTAGGTGAGCCAGCCACAAATTTAATCCTTCTCAACTTTATTTAAGAACTAAAAAATTAACCAGGAATAAGGAAAATTATTTGTGTATCTTATTCCATGATTTGGCATTTGTTTAGTGAAATGTTCTGTGTGCAAAACGCAGGCTGGTATTGCTCCTGGATGTTAGCTAGCTGGACTGCTGGGCAGGGACCTATGAGGCCTCTCTGGGCAGCTCTTTTGTCCCCATTTCATGAATCTGGGCTGGGCCTGGTACTGCTTTATCATAAAATGTGGAGAAGGTTTTGGGCTTTGCTTCCAAGCATTAGGAAAGGCTGCAAGTTCTTGCTACCTCCCTCTCGGAGCTTTTGCATTTGGGGAGTGCTGAGCCGCTATAGAAGAAGTTCACCTCCCTTGCTGAAGAGACTATGTAAGGAGGAGAGGCCCAGAGATGCTTCCCAAAGTGGGAAAGAGACCTGGTCTCCTAGTTTCCCAGGGGAGCCTCCAGGTGAATTTCCATTTAGCCACCATGAGAGACCCACAGAAGAACCTCCCAATAGAGTTCAAACTGCAGAATGGTAAGAGACAGTAATATCATCAATGTTTTAAATTGCTAGGTTTCAGGGTGGCTTGTTATGTAGCAAATCAGAACAACTCCTCTGGTCTGCAGTTCTCCTTTCTCTGCCTTGTGCTACTTCAATGGTTCTCAGGCTGTGTGTCCCAACCCACAGGAACTGTATTAAAGGGCCGCGGCATTAGGAAGGTTGAGAACCACTGAGCTAGTTGGTGCAACTTCACAGATGGATCCATTTTACAATGACCGTCCCATGGAGACTGATTTCTCCAGCACCTTTGGAGTCTTATTAGGAAAAGGTGTGTCTTGTATCGCCTTAGAAACTTTGGTTTTCACCTTAAAAATTTCCAGGAAGGGAGAGGCTTTGCATTCCTAAAGGATTTGTGACCATATGCTGGCTTTTAATGTGAATTATCTATTTGAATTCTCACAACCTCAGTAAACAGGCAATCCTTATTTATCTCTAGCTTAGGGGAAAATCAATTAAATTACTAAATTTAATTCAATTATCCAAGACTGCCAAGTCTCGAGGTCATGGAATAGCCTCTGAGCCTAGGTTCTTCTGATTCTAAATCCAACACCTGTTTCATCAGACCAGAGTATCTGCTGCTTTGAAAAGAAATTGGGACCTTCCCTCAGCCTTTCTCCCTACCCCAATATGAACTGGCCCCAAGCTGTGGATGTGCTATGTTAGTGGGATCTGAGTAGAGCATTTTCCAGGTTGCTGGTGATCACTGGGAGAAAAGAATTTCAGGACCTTTCATGCAAGCCAAGCAAGCACATTTTCATTGCAAGGTTGGAAGTGGAAGTACGCTCTGGAGAGGGAGGGCAGGCTCGAGAAAAGCCGCTGCACTTGGGGGAGATGGTTGTTTTTTTTTTTTTGTAGTCATACTAATTGTGGGGAGAAATAGTCATGGCTAAGGGGGTGGCTTTTCCTAAAAGTTTGGATAATAACTCCTAGATTTGGACTCCCTCCCATTTTCACACTTTAAATGGTTTTCTAATAACTGTCAAGGTGATTTCAAGGGCAGAGAATTTTTAAAACCACAATATAAATAATATCATAATTAGCTAAAGTTCATGTAAGGTGACAGCAATAGCTGACAAGCTGGTTGAAGCTGGTTATCACCTGTAGTTATCAGCCCCTCTAGTTAGCTTCTGTCTGGGGGTTGTTTACCTTGACACCTGCACCCATTCTGAAAGCCTCTGTATCTAGTTTCAGCGCTGACACTGTGAGGCCTGATAACCTATGTCTTTTCAGGAGCCACACAATACATTCCCGAATGATCCCTCCTCCTTCCCAAAGACCACAGTCTGCCCTTTAACCACAGCTCTCTTACTGGATCTGTCATCTCCTGGGAATTGAGAGCTCCCTCCTGGGGTCTGTAATTCAATGTTCTTGCTGCTCATGTCCTACTAGGAGACAGCACAAAGAGAAGGTGATGTGCTGAAACCTGGGACACGCTCCCCTGGCCAGTGCTGTGGGCTGGCTTTAACACAACCCAAACGCAGAAACACGTTTTCGAATGAATGCTTCCTCAACAAAAATTATTCTGAAGTTGGGGAATCATATGAATAGGGTGGAGACAAGAGCAAGGGCGATCAATATTTTATTATTATACCTTCTAGTGTTTCCAAAGCAATGGATATGGGAGAAGGGAAGCTTTTAAGAAGAAAAATGGTGCATATAAATGGCTCAGTAAAATAAGTGTTTTCAGATTTTACCCAGAGAAAAACAGTGTACGTTTTAGCCGAGAAAAGTGGATATTTAAATAATTTATCAAACTTCTCTCCTCAGGGAAAATGCAGAGTAGTAACATCTCCATAACTCTCCAGAAAGGCACACATTTTTAGTCTCTATAAGTAGAAAAGCACCTAAAATAAGAAAGGCAGGAAAAGACAGTAGTGAAAACATTGAAGCAGGAATCAGGAGATGCGAGTCTGGTTCCAGCTTTGCCACCTGCTACTGGGTAAGTTTCCTCCTCCTGCCTGGAGGCCTTAGTGTTTCTGTGTGTAAAGTGATGAAGGAAAGAAGAACTGCTCTTGGGAGTTTGGGAGCCTCACCAATCATCATTCTTCTTCCCTGACTGACGCAGCGGCCTCTGAGATATTTTTATACAACTCTAGGGGCCCCCAACTCTGACTTGGGAATCTCTGAACTAACAGCCTTTTCTTTTCTTTCCAGTTATGTGATCGCATATATGTTTTTACAAAAAATTATATTCAAATGCTTATCAATTTTCAAAAGAATCATTATAGTAAAAGGAATGATAGTTGTTTAGCTTCATCTTTTTAATGGCCTGCTGTGCTCTGTCTCTAACAGGCCTGGGCTCCCTATGCCTGCACCCTACATGAGGCCCTGGCAAGTCTGGAAAGAATCTGTGGTGCTGCCATGAAGCTGGTGCTCCCTGTTTTGCTGGGATATTTGCAACCCAAAGCCTGAGTCAAAACAACAGGCAAGAGAACTCCTCATCATGTTTCTTGGCAGCTAATTGATGTGTTGTGCTTAGGTGGGTTTCCATCTACATGCTATGGAGCTGTCCCCCACAACACTGTGGAAGGCAGATGTGTTAAGTGTGGAGTGTAGGAGGGAGAAGGACTAAGGGAAAAATGAAATTGCTATGAGAAACAGAATAAAACTGCTCTTAAATTTCAAGCAGTAAGTCATGAAATTTGAAAAAGATTTAATAATGCATATACTAGTTTGGCATTTAGAAGGAAATGAACATTGCTATTAGTAAGATGAAACAGAGTCTCTTGGCACAGCTGAAGCAAGGTCTCTAATATTTTGAAGGACAGAGTTAGGCTACATGTCTCCTTTCCTGCCTATGCTAAAGAGCCTTCTAGGAAACTCTGAATCAGCACCGAGATTTAGAAATCAGAGTCAATTCATGTAATTCACACTATGGTGTTAATGGTTTCACTTCTCCCAGAATTATTTTGTTCCTGGTTGTTTGGTAAGGGAAAGCTGAATTTCTTATTTAAACATTTAACTTCTTACCAAAGTAATATATTTACATGATTTAAAAAGTCAAATCACATAATAAGGCTTATAAATAACAAAAACAATTATAGTGGCAACAGTAACAAGAAGAACAATGAAACAGCAGTTCTCTCTTCCTCTCCTTTGCACTCCTGGGTCCCGCTTCCTAGATTGGACATCTTCCAGTTTTCTGAGCTATTTCTTCTGGTATTTATCTCGGGATTCCTACAGAGTAGGTTTATAATGCCCCTTTTGATTTATCAGATCATGCACTGTGCATTGATGTTCTGTAGAATTAAGGATTCCAGTGCTTATAACTTCTCTGCAGTGCTCTTAACTCCTCCCTTCTTCCCTCCCCAAATGGCAGGATACCAGTTTCTGGTTATATTAATATTCAGTGTTTTGTATTATTATGGTTACATTGCTTACAGATGAACCATGTAGTATTTTTTAAATACACCTTTTTTCATTTTTCTTTTAGTTAATGATTACTGATTTCTTTCATTTGCTTGGCGCTCATGGTACTTACCACTCATATTTTTCCTAACTCTTCAAAGTACCTTTGAATTCTCTGCCAGTGTAATCAAACATACGATATATCAGTTCTAGATTTTTATACTTTGTTATTAGAAACATCCTTTTGGTGGTCCTCTACACTCCTGTTCCTTTCTGGGTTGCATCCTTCGCATCTGAGAACTTCATTTCCAATGATTAGGGAAGTCTCTTTGCCTCCTGCTTGTTGGATCCTGTTTTCTGGATCCCACCTATTCTTACTTCTTGGTTTACTTTCTCATCTTGGTGGAGCATACCCTTAAGTAGCTTTCTGAGTAAACATGTATGTGAATTATGTTTTTGCTGTTTTTTTTTTTATTTTTTGAGTCTCTGCAAGTCTACAGTTAATTTTAAAAATGACACTGATAGAGTCTTTAGAAATTAAGAAATACTCTCCTAAGTTATATTGAATACAGGATAAAAGAAGGAATCAATTTTGAAACAATAAGCTACTTTAGACAATAATGAATAGTTTGTATCAGTTTGTTGGAGGGTTCCACTGAAGAGATTTTACTTAGAGGGTTGGGCAGAGTTAAGGACGGTTTTGAAGATTAGCAACAGTGGGAGGCTCTTTTTATAGATTAGCAACAGTGGGAGGCTCTTCTCGTCCCTTAGCTCGAAGGGACAAGAGAACATAGAATTAGAAGAATTCAGGGTATGGGGAAGTAATGGATGAGATGCTCAGTGGAAGAAATGTAGCAACTGCCACCACAAGAACGGCTAGGGTGGAGCAGGGCCTGAGTGGTCCAGAACTTCTCTTTTCTCCTGTCCCCTGACTTCTTGTTGCTTCTTCTTGGTGGCCAAGATCAGCTAAAAGCTTTCCAGCAAGAGAAGCTGGGTAATAAAGCCCATGAAAGACAGGTTCCTGGAGCTAGAGGAAAATGGGGAGAGAATCTGCTGAGTACAGAATAATACAATTTTCTGCAACAATTGAGACACAACTAAGGGTGAACTCAGAGGAAAATTTATAGCCTTGAGCATATTTGTTTTAAAAAAGAAAGACAAAAACAGAGGAATCATTGCCTGTCTTAATAAAATAGAAGTAGAAAATGTAACAGGAACTGAAAAGATATTACAAAGTTGAAAACAATAACACAAAAAGTAAAATACCAGAAAGGATACATAAATTCAAAAGCCATTTTCTTGAAAAGACCAAAGAATTTAGAAATTTAGATGAAAGAAAAAGAGAGAATGAAAATTTCTGTAATTAGAAATGAAAAGGAAGAAGCGAGTAAGAGACTCACATGAAACTCTTTCCCGACAATGTACAATTTTACTTTCTTACAAAATTTAACTCAGCAAAGCTGATCCAGGAAGAAAAATCCAACTATTGTAAAATAAAATTAGGAAGAATCATATCAATAATTAAAAAAATTTAAAACATTTAATTAAAAAATTGAGGATGTGATTTCACAGCTGAGTTTTATCTTGTCTTTACAGAACAGGTGATTCTCATGTTTATTAAATTCTAGGTTTTAGAAAAAGATCTTGCCAAGTCATTTAAATAAGTGACTGGTCAATTTGATAAAGAGGAAGAAAAAGTGAAATAAAAGAACATAGTTCATCACTGTCAGGAATAAAGTTGCTACAAGTCTAAATAAAATTATAAAAATAGAATCCAAACAGACTATTTAAAGAATCATACAATGGCAAGTGGGTTTATCCCAGAAATATAAGGATAGTTACATAAAAGAATAAAAAGATGATATTGATCAAATCAAATGATGCTGAAAAGAAATTTGCTAAAGTTAAGCAGATCTTCCTAATTAAAGCTAAGTTAACTGGGACTAGAGGGAAAATATCTAAATTAAAGCACCACCATAGCGACTGTGTAGTCTTTAAACACATCATTGTGTGGAAGAGGAAATGAAATTCCAGGGGGAAAAGAGGTTTAAAAATTAGGCAGAAATTAGGAGCAGGGTAGGAAGAAAACTCAATTGTTCACCTCCATGATCTTGATGTATTCCACTGTGACAGCCCACCTTACCACAGTTGTCTGGCCCAATTTGGTTTATGCTTTAGTCTTAGGTTGCAACATTTTCTTGATGTTACCTTGAGGTTGGTTGGTTGATTTATATTCATAGCAGAGGAGACAGGAAGCCTGGAATTAACTGCCCCTGGATGAGTGGTACGATCACAGCTGCCTCCTCATGACCTTTCTCTCTTTCCTATTTATTCTGTGTCGCCATGTAGCCATTGGATATGGTTTTTTTATTGTGGAAAGGAGCATGACTTCCAGCACAGCATTGCCTCCTGCATGAGCAGTGACTACCAATTCAGAGTTAATGTTCTTTAAAAATGCCTTAGTTGGGCCTATCCTGTGGTCTGTGTGCCATGTGAGGTAACAACAGCACTTACCAGTTTTAATCACGAAACTGGGGGGAAGTCCCAATCCCCTTCCATAGAAGAGGAAACCGAGGTTTCTGGCCAGAAAACAACTGTCAGATATGGGATTGGATCTATATTACTTGATTCCAAGCCCAGTATTTTTCATGGAACACCACAGCTATCTCTCGTCTCCCTGAGAATTCTAGAAAATTGTAAAAATAGTAAAAAGTGGTGAAGGCACAGTAGGAAAAGCTCCAGGTTGAAGATGTGCACTGTGAGGGTCCTGGGCTTTCTGTCAGATCTCGATTCTGGGGAAGAACCAAGGCCTCACACAGAGTGAAGGGAAAGCCTCGGGAGACAGAATTCCGGGCTTCCGGGATAGGTTCTGCTACTTCCCAGGTGTGCATGTTTGGACCACTTCCTTTGCTCTATCTTATGCTCAATTTCCTCATTTCTTAAATGCTAATGACAGAGTAAATTTCATAGGTAGTTCCGAAGATCGATTAAGATTATGTAGATAAACTATCTGGCCAAAGGCAGAGATCTTCAATAAGTAAGTGGTTCCTTCTTTCAACTGTGATGTCCCACTCCACTACCAACACTTACTGAACAGTTTTTCTGGAGGGAAACCTACCTCCATGGGGAGGGAGATATTAAAAATTAAAATGGCTGCATATTAATTTAATTCCTTTTAATTTGAGAAAAAAAAAGTCAAACATATGAAAGCACTTTTATCTCAACTAATTTTTGCCTCTACATTTTATTTCTGTTGTATCAATTTAGTGGGACCTATTCTCCTGATATGGAGAAGTTTAGGTTTAGAGTTGGGGCTTCTGCCCCCCACCTCCGCCCTGGGCTTAGCTCACTACATGGAACTGCCTTTTTGCTTTCCCTCCATGAAAAGTTGACAAAACATTCAGACGTGGCATTGCATAGTTATGCCGATGTAACTATTTCAGAATTGTTCTTTCCCTCAGCTTCACATCTCTCAGGGAATAACTTGGCAAGAAAGAAGGTGGTAATTTTTTACAGAAATTAGTAACTCTAATCGTTTTATTCTAAAAAAGATTTGCTACTAATAGTCTTTTTCATTTATGAATGGGTATTTTTGAAGCTAAATTCTAAGGCAATTTACACTTTAATAACTGGTATTCTAAGAGAACATGAATTGACTTCACAACTTTCAGGAAAATAATTTTCAAATTCTTATAGATAATACATAGATATTCTCTTATCAGTAAAAAGTGCTTTGCTAAGTATTATTAAATAAAGTTAAAAATTATGAAATATGCCATATGCTACCTAAGCATTATATTTTCTTCTGAGGCCATTTACCAGCCTTGAGATTGAGCTTTTTTGCTGCATGGAAGATATGGAAATTTATCTCACATCATAATACATTCCACTTCCTTAACTAAAACTCTTTCATTATCTCTTTTGTAAAATGAATCTTTGAGCTTCAGAGAACAAAATCCTTAGGAACGATGAATAAGGAATAAATTTTTCTTTTCACAGTCTCCTTAAAAGAGGGGAAATCATTCTGGAAAGACAGGTATTAGCATTTCCAAACAGTAGGTCTTCTAAGGAAAAAAGTCTATGATTTCCTTAGGATAATATGTTAGGATTTTTCACATTATCATGTACAAAATAAATTGCTAAAAGTAGTTAATTATTTAATAGCACGTATCTTAGAATGATTTTAATTATTTAGAACACATAGCATCACACATGTTCATTCACACAAGCACATTAGGTTATCATCTTAGAATTTAAAAATAATAGTTTATTAAATGTGATTATATGGCCTCTGCAGGAAACTGGCTCACAAATTCATTGACCACCTAATTTTGTCCAGTTGATTTTATGCATGCATTTTTCTTAAAACCTATCCTGTTGGTTAATTCCCATCTTCATTTTATAGATTAGGAACCTAAGAAGGACAATATAACATAGTCAAATTCTCACATGCATGTTCTCCTGTACCTTCTCTAGCAAGTTTGGAAATTGAATCTGAAAAGGCTTTTTATGCCAGGCCAAATGTATCTGTCCTTCAAAACTCTGTGCACAGTTAGAATTTGGGGAGACCGGATGACTTCATTAGATTTTGGAAAATCATAGGAATATGTTCTATGGGCCTGTTACAAGGACTTGTTTTGGTGGCAGGGGGTTCTTTTGATTCTTTAGGCTTCTGAAAGACAATTGCCAGTTTCCTTGGTCTGGAGCCTTTCCACTTGGGTGTTACTGCTCACAGATGTGCTGAATCAGTTGGCTCAGAAAAATATTTCCATTTAGAATATGGAAAACATTAACAAATACTGTTTTGCATTATGACACTGTCAGTCTAACTGGCAAATGAAGCAAAGGTTTATTGAAAAGCAAATGTGTATTGAGAAGCTACCCAGAGCCTGTACAGATACAGAACAGGATGCTAGTGATCTTAACTACCAGATACTCAAACTCGAATCAATCATTATCAAAATAGATTATCAATCAGAACCATAACAAAGGCACAAAAACCATCCTAGGGGTGAAAGGGTGATGAGTGCACCCCCATTTAGAAGGATACAAAAATACTCCTTTGTGTAGACACAAGGAGAGGGCCTTAAGGGAGTGGGTAGGATTTGAACAGGTGGTAACAGGGAGGCCTGGACAGAGGGCACTGTCCAGCCCAGGTGGTGGTGAGGAAAGTGTGTGAACATTCAGCGAAGGGCAAGCCCCTCCTGCCCACAGCTTCATGATCTCTCTGCAGCTGCTTACTTCAACTGACCTCAGCCCATTTCCAAACCTTTCCCACTTTTCCGGGCATCTGACCTTATAACTGGTTTTCTCACTCATGTTTTCCTCTTCCTCCATGGACCTGACAGCCAGCTACACTTACCTGATGTTGACCTTAAGCATAAAATGTGCTAGTGAATGGAAGCAGAGTCATACCTGTAACTTTTATGGGCTCTACAGACATTTTCATTTTTGTGAACTCCTTTCTTCATGAGGAAATATTAATTTTTTTATGACTATTGGTATAGTATATGGTATAGTATACCAATATACTATTGGTATAGTATATATGGTATATTTTAATATTACATTTTAAAACATGTTCTTTAACATAAAAAAGAAATGATTGTCAATAGTCTGGCTGGATATAGAGAAATCAGGGAGAATGAGGTTTCATGAGTCTGACTTTCTGTAGTTAATAAAATAAGAAGATGACAATGTCCTTCTCAGTCATTCACATTTCAGACTCCCTGGAGGTGCTCATGTGTTGACTATGCTGGGAAAATAGCTTGTGTGCTTGAGCTCTGCCCCCAGAAGCACACACCTTGATACAAGATAGGTCTTCATGGCATTTAGTTCACTCCAGTCCTGCTGGAGCAAACTGGGTGAGTATCTAAAGAGAGAGCATTCTGGGACAGAAATGGTTAAGTCAATACTTTTTAGTTGTTAAGAGGAAAAGCCAGCAGTAAGGTAGTTCTAGAAGGTGTAAATAGCAGTTTGTGGAAGGCCTAAATAGTAGATGAGCATTTTTTTTATGTACATTTGTAGAAAAAGAAAGCAATGAAAATTTTTGAGTAGAGGGAAGACATGATTGGAGTTGGTGTGGGAAACTAGGGCTGTGTAGTGGCCTATGCAGGATGCGCTGGAGTTTAGACTTGTGGAGAGGCAAGCAGAGAGGAAGTGACAGATCCTATAGATGTGAACCTAAAACAGAAACAAGTTAGAAACCAATTAGGTATTTGAAATGAAGCAAAGGAGGGTGGCACCTGTAGTTTAGTGGGTAAAGCTCCGGCCACATACACCCAGGCTGCCAAGTTTGAACCCTGCATGGGCCTGCTAAACAAACAACAATGACAACTGCACCATCAACAACAAAACAGCTGGGTGTTGTGGTAAGCACCTATAGTCCCAGCTACTTGGGAGGCAAGAGAATTGCTTAAGCCGAAGAGTTTGAGGTTGCTGTGAGCTGTGATGTCACAGCTCTCTACCAAGGGCGACCTAGTGAGACTCTGTCTTAAAAAAAAAAAAAAAGAAAGAAATGAAGGGGAGGGAAGATGGCAAGGTTCTCAGTTCTGCAGTGTATAGACATAGGTGCTGAAACGTGGCAGAGGAGATGCCACATGGCCTGGGACTCTACACTTGAGCCTTCTCTGCTTTGTGCTTCTGATAGTTCTGTGGTAGGCTGGTCCTCACATACCCTCTTCAGAAATAGGGGACATTCTAGAATATCTATTATTTTTTTAAAAAAGTGTTAACTGAGGCTCAGCACCTGTGGCTCAAGTGACTAAAGGCGCCAGCCACATACACCTGAGCTGGCGGGTTTGAATCCAGCCCGAGCCTGCCAAAAAACAACGACGACTGCAACCACAAAAAAAAGCTGGGTGTTGTGGTGGGTGCATGTGGTCCCAGCTGCTTGGGAGGCAGAGGCAGGAGACTCACTTGAGCCCAGGAGTTGGAGGTTGTTGTGAGCTGTGATGCCACAGCACTCTATCCAGGGTGACAGCTTGAGGCTGTGTCTCAAAAAAAAAAAAAAGTGTCAACTGAGAGTACTTTATTCAAAAGGATTATGAAATTTCATGCGGTTTCTAAGAAAGTCTGCTATGAAAAATTCTTTTCTTTGTCAATTAGTTTAAGAAGGTTAAATTTCCCCTGAGATCCTGTTTAATCTCCCTGATTTCACTTCAAAATAAAAATCATACCCTTGGTTCTTCTATATTTTGCAGAACTCTGCAATTTTGCAGGAACTACTGAGCTCTTGTTAATCTGAATTGTGTGAGATAAGTGAATGGCCCCTCAGGTACCAAAGATTCAAAAGAACTAGTATGCATTTACCCAATCTTGATATTCTACTAGGTTCTACTAATCTCTTGACATCGCTTTTGTTTAACAGGCTTTCCCCAAGGTATTCACTTT
Source organism: Arctocebus calabarensis (assembly GCA_963573935.1). NCBI lineage: Eukaryota > Metazoa > Chordata > Mammalia > Primates > Lorisidae > Arctocebus > Arctocebus calabarensis. The sequence goes on along the minus strand of CAUYON010188779.1, from coordinate 21,269 downwards.
GGGCATCACCCTTTGAGGAAGGTGGAAAGAAAAAGGAATGATATTAGAGTGTGGATGAGTTAATGTGGACACTGGCTTAAGGTGTACAGTAATATGGAATTATTGCCTAAAGTTATTTTGATAATATTGGTAGGTGCATTTATTCATCTCACATTTACCTATGGGCAATAGGTCTTAGCCAGGTACAAGTTATAGAAAGGGAAAATGCAGCCCCGCCTTCAGGAAATGCATAGCAGATGGGCAGACATATCCACAGATCATTCATTTTCAAGGCTCGGATGACGTGCTGCACAGCAGACCAGTGGATGATGCTGCTGGTTTGCTGAAAGGCTTTCATGCCTTTTAGTAGTTTGAGCTGAACCTCAAGTACTGAAGAATTAGGAAGGGAAAGGCATTTCTGGCAAGAAGAACACCATTCAGGACAGCATGGAGACTTGAAAAATCATCAAAGCATGAAAGAGTGGGATCACCTACTGGGAGAGGAGTATATGATTGAATTGGAGTAGATCAGTGGTTCTCAACCTTCCTAATGTTGTAATATATTTTCATTGTTACAAAGGGGTCGCGACCCTACCAGTTGAAAACCGCTGGAGTAGATTGATGGCAAGGACTGAAAGGAGGCAGGAATGGAGGTGAGATTGTTCTTGGAGGTCAGACTATGCCGTCCTATCCTTGACCGCCTACCTGCCCCAGGGGTTCAACCTTATCTTGATAACAGTGAGGAGTAAGGGCCATGGTGTGTGTGATAAAATGGGGAGGACGAGCTGTTAGTCCCATAAATCTGATCTAGGCTGGGTCCTTGATCTTCCCTCCATCCTTGTTATGTGGCAAACTTCGCAAAGGTTGCTGGTTTTCTTCATTTATTTACCACCCATCTACCTTTTACTCTGTTTTCGTCTAGGTGCTCTTCCCTCCACTTGAGAGGAACTGTTTGGTTAAGGTTACCAAACACCAAATCTGATGCACACAATTTTGTTCTCATGCTCTTCAACTTTATAGGGCTATTTCACAAATATGCACCTTCTCGTACACACGGACTGCAGATCCTTCCCCCTCCCCGTCATAGGCCAGTGCATCTCTGACTCTCTGCATGCCTCTCTTCTCTCTGACCCCTAAATGGATGAGCCCGCTAGGGCTCTATCCTGGGCATCTTTTCTTCCACATTGGCAACTTCTCTCTAGTGGACTTCATGTACTCCCAGGACTTTAAATTCCATGTGCTGATGAATCCTGGAGTCATGTCTGTCGCTCTCAAAAGTAAACCTCACTCTAGACTCATGGATCGTACTATCATTTGGACATTGTTTTGTGGGTGCCTAATGGTCGTCAAAAATAGAGTTCTTGATTCTGCCTCTTCCTCATTCATGCTTCAACCTCTCCCAGTGTTCAGAGTCTCAGGAAAGTACAGGATTGTCCACCTAGTTACTCAATCCAAAAACCCAGGTGTTGCTACCATCCTTGATGCTATTTCTTCTCTAACTCTGTATATCCCATTTATCAACAATTCTGACCATTCTTTAAAAAACATATCTCAAATTCTCCTATTTTTCTCCATCTCTCCTACCAACAATGCTATTCCAATCCTGGTCAAATCTCTTGCATGAACAACTGATTTTCCTGAGCTTCAAGGCTAGTTACCACTGCAAGTCCGTTCTCCAGAAAATGGTAAGAGTAATATTGCCATAGACAAATTATATTGCATTATTTTCATCTTTAAAAGTCTTTCATGACTTCTCACTGAAGTAGGAATAAAACCCCAAATCCTAGGCATGCCGGTCAAGGTCCTATATGATTTGGACCTGCCTCCTCCTTGACCTTATGTGCTCCCTTTCTCCCCCTGAACTTTCCATCTACCAAAGCCTTCATTCCTCCTCTAACCTTAGGGCCTTTGCACTTACTGCTCCGTCTCTTGGAACCTTCTTTACCCTGGTTGCTATATGGCTGGGTTCTCTTACCATTCACCTCCAGTAACACCTCTTCTGAGACACCTTCCCCAGTTAACTCCCCAAACTGGTCTTCCAGTCGCCTTCCACTATGTCACCCACTTCTTTTCCCCAGAGCACTTGCTCACTTTGTTACTGCTTTCTGCTTTCCTTGGAATGCCAGCTCCTGGAGGAGGGGGGCTCTGGGCTGTGCGGCTCACTGCAGTATCCTCAGTGCTGGACTGGGCATGCACATAGCTTTTTGAATGAGGTGCTTGATAGTTTTTTGTTGTGTAAATAAATGCAAAATGTTATCAGGCCTCTCAACTCTGTGAGGCACGCTTTTAGGTGACATATCGACACAGAAGAGAGTTTCTACCCTTTTCCCTGTCCTTCATCCTCCTCCCGTGGTCAGATTTCAGGAATTGTTTTCTAACGTTGTACACAGGAAAGGTCATGCACATGGAAGTAGCTCTTTTCCCTAGTGCAGGCTGAGCCTCTCCAGGTCCCTTCTCATCTGAAACACTGTCCCAGCCTCATGGGTCAGATGCTGCTGCTGGAGAGATGCAGGTTTAGAGTCAGGGAGTGGTTCCTGGAGATGTTTAGGACCTTTTGTGTTCTGGTTTCCTTTGCCACACAGCTCTGGGCTGAAATTTGAACACAAGCCCAACTCTTTGTAAAAATTGGTCCATGGAGGGAGTCTTTGAATGAAGTTCTCCATCCTGAACAGGATGCCTGGTTGGGCCATGGTAGGGGTGGGCATCCAGGGTTCTAAGGAAATCTGTGTTCTCTTTGCTGCCGGGAGTCTCCCCACCCTCACTGGCCACTGGGTGGATTAAGTGCTGCTCTCTCTCTCCACATTGTATTCAAATCCCTTAACTTTCTGGCAGTCAGTTTGCTGGAAGGAGGGTGGATACTGCCTGTGGAGTTGATCAAACTAGCTGTGGATGCACACCTGCAGTGGTAGAGCTAGCATTGTAATTCTTGTATCTTGACTCCACGTCTTAGTGATGTTTTGTGAAAACTTCTGCCCGTGAACATTGTCTGTATCTCAGAAATCACTTCCCAGTCAGCATAGCTTTGATTGTTAAGTCTAAAGCTCCTTTGTCCTAAACGTCTACATTGACAAATTTTCTTGTATATCGTGTGTTAAAAGTATGCAAGAGAAATTGCAAACACAAATCATTTAAATATTTAAAATATATGTTAAGTTTGAGTAATTAAAATGTAAACTGTAACCTTAGTACTAACTTTCATGCATACACTGGATGTCATCCTGCCTTGGAGTCTTAGCTGCAAATATAATGAAGATGATTTTTGGAGAAAATACGGACAAATTTTCAAAGGAAAAAGAAAATGCTTTCAAGAAGAGACATGTGTATACCTTGTAGCTTCTTTTCATTTTCTTTATCTGAACTAAGCACAAAAATTACCATGTCTTTCAATAGAATCTTTAATATGTAAATGCGGAATTAGGCAATTGCTTAAGTTGACACATTTCATGCACAGTCTGGCGGTTGTGCACATTGTCACTGCTGTGCTGATGTCTACTGTCACCCCTCCTGAAATCTAATTTTAGCTTTTATGTGGGCAAATATCACCAGGGGATGCAGAATGGTTCTCATAAGCAATAAAATAACAAAACCATGGATGGGCAGCTGAAGGGAAACAGACAACACTGTCATGAGTCTCTATGGACAGAGTGCTACAGGATATTGTTGCATTTTTGACACTATTATTAACAAAAACTTAGCAGGCTTCTATGAAGCATGTTCTTTTTTTTTAAAGAATGGCCGTAGTTTATTTTTTTCTAAAGGAAAAGGAGCGAGTGAAAATTCGGATTTATAAGGTTCAATGGTATCAAAATATGTCATAAAATGGACAGGACAGGGTCAAGTGCCCCATCTGAAGTCCCTGTATGTCCCCCTGGAGGGGCTGCGATTTCCGCCATGTCATGTGTTCATGGCTTATTCTCTCTCTGGGGGAGGCACACGCCTCTCTCGTTAACTCTCCCAGGAAATGTAGTCCTTGGGAATATGTATTTATAGGCCATGATGCCAGATGATAAATAATTTGGTGAGAAGAATAAAGTTCTCTCCTATGTAAAACCCTTTTTTTAACTTAATGTTTTTTAAATTTCAGAATATTAGGAGGGTGCACATGTTTTATTTCAATACTTTGTTTTTGTACCGACTGAGTCAAAGTTTTAAGTGTGCCCTTCACTCACACAGGAGGCACCAAGTAGGTGTCAGGCCCATTCGAATCCTTTTGTTTCCTTGGTATTTTCTCTCTATGGATCACCTCACTCTCTCTTCCTTTTCACGCAGCTAGCAGCATGGAAATGTCCTGCTTAAGAGAAAACTTTCTGATGACCCTACTCTGGAATCCTGAGTATGGAACCCTGAGAAAGGAGGTCCAAATAGTTTAGGCAAGCAGTTTGTGTGTGTGTGTGCTTTGGGGGAACTTTCTGTCTTTTCCAGGGTTCATTTCTCCATCTCATAATTATTTTCACTTCCTCCCAGGCAGGTAAAACTTTGAGGGTGATGATCTGCCTATGGATCTGGGGAAACAGTTCCAGGAGGATGCTTGTTCCTGCTTTTAGTCTGGAAGGACACGAAGAGCCCTTGTAACTCGAATGTGGGTCAGCTCCTCTGACAGAGAGGATTGATTAGTGGGATTGGAACGAAACTTTGGATTTAAAATCACAGCTATTATTTCCATTAATCACAATTCACACAGTGAGTTGGGCACTGCAGCTAACTGAGTGAGGGGATGAGGAAAAGAGAGTCTGGGGGAGGTGCTGGTGTAGTGCGGGGAGCAACAGTGAATGGAATCCTTCTTCCCCTGCCCTCCCGCTCCCTGTGACTTTGTCAGAATGTGGAACGTTTATAAGCCTCTCTTCTGCCTTTATCCTCATCTTGTTCTCTCAGAGTCACTATTGTATTTATTCTGTGTTCACCACTAGACATTTTGGCAAGTTCCCCAGGAATCTCTTATCTGGTTCAAACCCATTTTCTGATACAGGCACTGGCAAATATTTTCTGTTAAAAGGCCAGTTAGTAAACACTGTGGGCATTCTGGGCTCTGTGTCTCTGTTGTAACTACTCACCTCCACCCCTGGGGTACAAACACAGAGAGGAATGATGCATTCATCAGTGACAAGGTGTGGCTGTGCTCCAGCAAAACTGGAACGGGTGGCAGGCTGGATTTGGACCACAGGCCCTGGCTGGCCAGCCCCAATCTAGTGCATTGATCAGAAAAGATTCAAAAGTATAGTATTCCCGAGTTCTTAAATGTTCAGAATTATTCTGCTTTAGACTTGGTTCTTGAAGGGTGCCTCCGCTGGATGGAGAATCCTCTGTTCACAGTTTTCCTTTCTTGAGTCGTAAAGAATTAGTTTTTCACTCTTCCTTCTGTGCAGCTGTTGAAAAGTCTGACGCCAATCTGCTTTTCTCATCTTTGTAAATAACAGTGTTTGTTGTTGTCCTGGAGGCCCATAAACTATTTTTTTCTTGTCTTTTGGCTTTAACATTCAGTTATTTCAGTAGCATGCACCTCAAAGTTGACCATTCAGAGTAAATTTTCCCAGATAGATTGTGGATCTTTTTAATAATGTTTAGGTCTTATTTTCATTTGGAAATTTTTCTTACATTATAATCTTAAATATTCTATTCCACTGTTCTAGTTTTTAGATACTACATTATATATGTGTTGGATCTTCTTTTATTATCTCTGACATCTCTTGTTTTCAGATACCTTTCACTGTTTTTAATCTTATTTTTGTTCTCTTAACCGTTTGCAATACTTTCTTCAGTATGTCTTACTATAGTTTTACCAGATCTGTGTTCCTTAATACTTTAAAATTGAGCCTTTCCTTCTGATGTGTTTTTCTTTATTTTGTCTTTTTCTTCATTTTGTCCTTGGCCAGAGGAAACTGGCCCACCCAATGAGATGGGGTCCTTCTTTAGGCACTCTGATGCAGCACTGGAAATCATGACAGCACAGAATTATGAGCCCTTTCCTTAAATTTGAGAGAACTCTGGAGGGCATCTCAGCTCCCTGTGGGACCACTAGGTGAAGTAAAAACACGTTGGCTGAGATGAAAGAAAGGATCAGATCCAAAGGCCTAAAGAAATGGTCATGCTATACAAAAGCCAGAAAAATCCTCCAGGAACTATATTCTACAAGAGAGCTCAGAGGATGGTACAGTTAAGAGAGTGATGAAGATGGTAATGGTAAGAGAGACAAAGATACACTGAAAAGCTTAGCAGTAGTTGTTCTCCATAAGCCGGCAGTAATGCAGGATAAGCTCTGACGGGAGGTAGGAGATGCTCTGGTGGACAGGTAGCAGATACTCTGATGGCAGTGGGGTGCTCCATGCAGCCAGGTGGTAGCTCATCATGAATAGCAAGGCTGGAGTGGCGGACAGGTGACCCTGACCTATAGACAGATAGAACATGTTAGTCTGTAGGAACAGGGGAGATGATCCGCCATCAAGGGGAAAGCTTAATTTTTATAATCAAAAGGAAAGAACTAAGGGTGATCAGAAAGTTGACAATAGCTACCTGCCCTCCTCCAACACTATCACTCCCTCCGTAGTGCCCTGGCTGAGCTAGTTCCTCAATTCTTCTGACTGAAGGACAGGCCTATTTCCCACCAAGAACACTGTGGTACCACATAAGGTGCATTCATCCACCTAGAGGATTCAGTGATTCCCTAAAGAGGTGTTTTGCCATTTACATGGATATAGCAAAGAGATACTGTTGGAAGGCAAAATATCCAAGTATTTAGAGGACTTGCTGAACACAAGGCTATGAAATTCTCTTGAGAACCAGGCAATCAAGTTCCAAAACCCACACAGATAAAAATCTGATAATGTTTTAAGTAAGTTTATGATTTTGTGTTAGGCTGCATTCATGGGCATCCTGGGTCGCATGTGGCTGGGGGGTCAGAGGTTGGACACCTCCAGATTAAACCGTTGTCCATTTGTGATCAACTTAACCTTTAGTTCGTCTCTTCTTCCTGCAGGAGGTTGGGAGTGGGGCTGAAATTCCTCACCCTCTAATCCAGTCTTGGTCTTTCCAGTGACCAGCCCCTACCTGTAAGCTACCCTCTGCACTGACAGCCATCAGTCTATCATTGTCATACAAAAAAGATATCACTTTATAGATTCTAAGATTTAAGGAGTTGTATGCCTAGAAACAGTTGAAGTCCACATACATAAAATCACAAAAATATATTTTAAATTTTCTTTTCTTTTGGACCAATAGGTTATTTTTATTTATTTATTTATTGGTATAAACACTTAGGGATTTTTTTTTAGATTTTTTGTTTTTTTCTAATTTTTTTCTGCTGTGGCTAGTAAATATATTTTGCATCATTTCAATCTTAAGATTTATTGAAACCTGTTTTGTGACCAAGAGTATACACTCCATATGCACTTCAAAAAGAGTGTCTATTCTGCTTCTCTTCTATGGATTTTGTATAAATACTACGTTTCAATAAGGCTCAGCTGATTAGCAGTTTTGTTCAAGACTTCTATATACTTGCTGATTTTTGTCTGCTTGTTTTATCTATTATTGAAAGGAAGCTATTAGATTTATCTATTTTTCCTTTCAGTTTTATCAATTTTAGCTTTGTATGTTTTAAAACTTTACTATTATGCATAAATATTTAAAATTATTATATCCTCTCAATGCTTCTCAAATGATCCTCTTTTCCTGTGGTTTTATTTTGCTCTCAAATTACTCTCTCCAATATTAACATAGTCATGCCAGTTCCCCTTTATTTTTGTGAACATGTTATCTTTTTCATCCTATTACATTTAACCCTTTTGTATTTTTATATATAAATGTTTTTATGTATAAGTGTGTTTATATTTGTGGTCAACATATGTTTGGGTCTTGTCTTTCTATTCAATTTTACAATTACTGAATTACAGTTGTGTTTAAAATAATTTATATTTCATGTGATAACTTGTATGGTTGGTTTTAAAGCTACTATTTGGTTTCCTGTGTGCAATGTCTATTATTGGTCCATTATTACTCCTTTTTCTACCTTCTTTTGGATAGAGTATTTTTAAAGTTTTATTTAATTTGCCTTATTATATTATGATGTGACTCTTTGCTTCCTTCAGTATTTACTTTAGGGTTTCCAGTGCACACAGTTTCCTTCCCAGTAGATTACAACTTACATACTGGGTAAGTGTCTTTCCTTTATTATTAATTTCTATATGTCTTAACATGTAAGTAAGAATAGCATAATTCCCTTTCTCCTCTCCTGGATTTCATGCTACTATTGTCATATGTTTTACTTCTACAACACTCAATATCTTGTCATCATTTCTGATTTTATCTTTACAATCATTTTTCAAATAAAGAAAAAATAATCTTGTATTTATTCACATCTTTGGCATTTCTCATTTTCTTCATATTTTTGTGTAAATCCAAATTTCCCAACCGTAACATTTTTACTTCTGCCAGAAGCTCTTAAATTTTTTTTTTTTTTGTAGTTTTTAGACGGGTCTGGGTTTGAACCCACCACCTACAGCATATGGGGCCAGAGCCCTACTCCTTTTAGCCACATGAACTGCCCAGAAGCTCTTAATTTTACATTTCTTATTGCGTTGTCTTCCTGCAAAGGATTTTCTCAGATGTCATGTATGTAAAAACATTTTTATTTCATATTTGTGTCTGAAAAATATTTTCACTGGGTATGGAATACTAGGTTGGCAGTTTTCCCCCCTATTAGTTTTAAGCATATTGTTTTCCTCTTTGCTGGTTTATATTTTTGATGCCATTTTTCTTATCTTAATTCTACTGATTCAGTTCTTTTAGGACCCTGACTGATTTTATGCTTTCTTTTTATCAAGAGTGTTTAGTAATCTGATTATGCCTTGGTGAAATTTATTGAATTTTCTTTTGCACAAAACTCATTGAGTGTCTTGCTTCTATAGCTTTATTTTTTTTAAATATAAGTTTTTGTGCTTTTTATAGATATTTTTTCTCTTCCTTGGTCTCTTTCCTCTATCTCTCTTCATAATTAATTTATATGTTAGGCCTGTTGTAGTTGCTCTACAGCTAACCGATAATCCATTCATATATTTATATTATTCCATATTTTCCCCTCCTGTGTGTTTCATTTTGGATAGTTTTTTTCTATTACTATGACTTCTAAGTTACTCTCTGAGGTATACAGTTAATCCCACTGAGTGATTTTTTATTTTAATCCATTGTTCAGCTTATTTTTAATACAAACATTATTATCTATAAGTTTGCTTTGGATCTTTCTACTGTCTTCAGTTTCTTTCCTTACTAAACAATTGTATTCTTCTACTTTCTAGAATATAAGACATTTATTTATAATAGGTACCTTAATGTCTCTGTCTACTCTTTTCTGTCAGTTGGGTAATTTTTTGTTGTCTCTGTGGTTTGACTTTTCAGTAGCATTATCTGGAGATTCATTGCACAGTTGTAATTTTTATTGTGGATTTTATGTTATTGTATGCTGGATTTGTGTGTGTGTTTGAAGTTGTATTTTTCCCCCCATCCCCCGCCCCCACCACCAGACATTTTGCTAGTTAGGATCTAAATAAAATTTATTCTAGGGCAAAATTGACCCATTGCTGATTCAGTCCCCTTCTCAGGATTCTACTCAATCTCCTATATGTTAGAGAGCCTGTCCATTTTATTTGGCAGAAACACAGACTATTCCTTGACCTGGGGATGGTTGAACATGGTCCTTTCTGATAATGACTTTTCCCTGGACTAGGTGGCTTTCTAAAACCCATAATTTGATCAGTACTTAGCGAAAGACTTGAGGGACCCTTTGCAGGATGCTGGAGTTCTCTCTCTCTGTGTACCCATCTGCCTGCTCTCTGGCACTCTGCCTGTGGGTTCTAGCCACTTTGACTTCTCTGAAATCTGAGCTGTGCACTACCACTCAGAGAACCCCTTCAGCTTGTTCTGTGCCCCTTAAGCTTCTACTACCTACCCAGCCATCCCCAACACTGCAGAATCTCTTTAGGGAGTAAACCGAAGGAATTTGCAGGGATCACCTGATGTATTGTCCTTCTTTTAAAAACCATTCTGAAGTCCTGACTATTGGCCAATGCTTGAAAAAAACCTATTTTTCTAGATTTTTAATTAAAGTAGAAAATTAAGTTTATCTTTTCAGCTACTATTTTTAAATTGACCACACCTATGGTGCATTTTACAGGAAATCAAAGTTTTTAAGCCCAAGACTAAATTGCATGTAAAAGAAAGTTTCTAAATGAACATACCTCTTCTATGGAACCTCAGGCCAGTGTGTTCAGTAATAACTACTTCCCTGCTGCTGCCAAATCACCTTTGCCCTCTTTCCTCCCTTCATTGTTCTGTTCGTAATTTATCATAAATACTGAAAACAAACTGAGGATGTTAATCATTTCCAGAAAGGAAATGAAGTGAAAACTGAAGCTGTAAGTAAGATTTGTTTATGATATTTTTAAATATTCAGAAATGAAATTCTATGTATCTTTCACATAAATCTACCTTATGTTTATATTCTGCCATATTTTAATCCTCTCTTTTTAAACACATATATGTGTCCCTCCATATTCAAAAATAAAAGCTTAATTTCATACAAAAAATTAATTTTTTGGTACTGAATCATGGCCAGAAGTAGAAGCCTCATTTCATTTAGATTATGTCTACCACTCATCAGTTTTGACTGTTTGTGACAAAAATCCCACGGGTAGGGAAAGGAGCTACTATCCAGGCTGTGGTGATAGACTTCGGGCACTCCTATTACACAGTGGCCATGGAGAATAATATATTGAAAATTTAGGTCACCAATTTGGACATCTCTTGATACTTTTTTGGGCCCAGTTTGGGTGGTACAAATGGACAGAGGCAGCATTCATAGCCTGAGAAGGACGTGGCAACCAGGACTTCAGACATTTGGTCACCATACTCATTAAATCACCCGGACCAGGGGCAGTGCTAACTGAGGGTAAGCACAGTATGAAATGGTTCAATTCAGCAATCTCTCAATCTCCTGCTTTCTGCTATAAGGTAAAGTATATTTTCATAATTTGAGGCCTTATCAGAACCAAATGGATATGGGAAGGAATACTTGTCCAAAGAAAGAAAGGGGTATTGGAGAGATACAGGCACAAAGATTGATTACACAAGACAGTCTCATAACAAAGTCACTGTTGCGTTGGTTAGACTAAGCTCAAGTAGTGAAGGAGGATGTTGTGTGCCACTTGTAACCCACTAAAACCAGGTGCAGAATTAGGGACCGTAGTTTGTTTCATTCACCAATGAAAACCCTGGATAACATAAAACATGAGAAAGGAAGTGGAGAAAGTGAGACGGGGTAGGGAACAAAGCCACTAACCAATGCATGCCTGAGCTGGTACCATTATGGGTAACTTGAATTCAAGCCTACTACAAACTTTCTAAATAGCTACTTAGAATAGAATGTCCTTCAGAATCACACAACTGAGGGATAGAGAAGCAGATATTTCCCACAGAGTCCTAGTATCCTTCCTAGGTTGATGGTTGTCCTGGGAACATCATATCTCTAGCACTTCTAGGAAGCTCTGCACGAGGTATGAGCACACACTTCAGGAGCAAGGGGAGTCCTCAGCAAAGGATACTGAGAAAGGAAGTTGTCACCAGGCTTGGGAGTCAACAACACTGACATTTACTATACTATTTAATCTATTTATTTCATTTCCTGTCTTCCATTGCTTTATAGACTGTGAGAGCAGAGATTTTTCTTTCTCCAGTCTGAGAGTTCGCATCATTCTCTTGGGCTGATACATACGAGGGCTATCTTGAAAGTATCCAGCCATGTAATATGAAAAATAGTGACATACATGGCTGGTTACTTTCCAGACAGCCTCCTATCTCTGGATATATGTTCACTGGCACATGTGAGGTAACGTAGAAGTTATAATCCAAGTGCAGAGAGAGAACAATTCCTCCACTCCCTCTTCAGAAAATTCTAAGGAGTGATTCTGTTGGGCTTAGTCAGGTTCATGACCGCCACCCTTTAGCAATCGCTCCATCTCCTGATTTCAACTATAAGACAAAGTATATTTTCATAATGTGTAGCCTCATCAAAACCAAATGGACATGGGAAAGAATACTTGTCCAAAGAAAGAAAGGGGGTATTGGGAAGATCTAGCCGTAGAGATTGATTACATAAGACAGTCTCACAGCAAAGTCATGGTTGTGTTGGTTAGATTAAGCTCAAAGAAGAGGGAAAAGATTTACCTCTTTCATTGGAGAAACAACAGAGGGGTTCTGAATCCTGATCTCTCTATTAAGAACCAGGACAATATTCTGTCCATGACTATAGTTTTAAGATGCAGAATAACGGGAGAAGTGTCAGTGATGTAACTTTAATAGAAGGATTTTCAGATAAGACCACATACCAGTTATATGAATATATTTTTATAATTTTCCATAGACCCTTATTTTTAAAGTCCTTGATAGTAAACTACATTAGATCTTCCCATTGTGAAATAAATGTTAGTCACTTTCAATGTATTATATTGTTGCCTTGTTAAAATCCAAAATCAAAATAACTACTTAAAATATGAAAAAGGTGAAATAAATATCTAGCCAAGATGCCCTGAAGCAACAAATACCATTACTAATTAGACCTGACTTGATGGGATGTATAGTGTGGTGGAAAAATAATAAAATTCAGAACCAAACCCTTCTGGATTAAGCTTCCAGCTCTGTTGTTTGTAAGCAATAATATTAGATAAGGTGCTTACTCTTTCTGTCTTCAGTTTTCTTAAGCATAAAATAAAGATAATTATTGAGGTATTCTATGTAAAATACATGGCGATGCTGGGCCCATAGAGGTACTCCACCAAAAGCTCTCATTAACCAAGGTCCAGTAACACACAATGTGAAGTGTGAAGTTGTGGGTTTGATTCTCACATCATCTAGAGATTTTAGACAAACATGGGCATCTTTTTTCCATTTTCTCTGCCTCTGTAGGTCCGTCATAATGATTAGAAAGAAAACATTTAATAATTCCAGGAAGATAGTAAGCAGTCAAAAATGAAATTTGCTATTTTTTATTTTTTAAAAATATGTGTAAGCACATTAAAAATGAACATTTAAATAGAAAAAGTACATACACAAGTCTTTCTTTAGAAGAGAAAATAAAGCCAAAAGACAAAACAAATTACTCACCTCTCAGAGGACAGAGAGGAAGAATAATGTCTTATTTTTAAAACAATCATGTGCATGATCTATAAAATGTTCTAATTAATGATAACAACTCCTTACATTCACCCACTTTTTAGCTTACAAAGCACTTTTTGCATGCATATTAGTGCCCAGTAGATGCTTGCTGAATTGTAAAATGAGAGATCTATGGCAGGCATGTAGAAACATCAATTTTAAAATTCAGATCCTGCCAAATGAAGATGTTTGCCCTTGGCTGGATCTTGAGGCAGAACACTTATACATTTATTCTTCTAGGCTAGTTGCTCCAGTCTCACCTAAGAGAGGACTGACTCCATGCTTCCTTGGACTTTTCAGATTGTTTGCAAACATGATGTGAGGGGCTGCAGATCGGCAGATTAATTACATCTCCTGAACCATGATGAAGAGACAGAGCTGTTGAGAAATATTTCGAATTGCTTTCTATTCAGATGACTGCTATGGCTCAATGCAGATTTTATTGACTTCTGGACCGTAGCCAGAAAAGCTGGCTTCCTAACCTAGCCACAGAACCATCTGTAAATGCCACTTAATGATTTATCAACCTGTTTTATTTACCCAATAGGAAGTTTTATTTGCCACTCTTAAGCTCTTACAACTTATTCTGTTTGCTTTTCATTTCTCTGCATAGCTTATAAGACATTCAAGGTGTTTTTGGAGCACAATTGTATGGTGTTTCTGTGACTAAAAGAGTCAAGTGTATGTCATTATTGTGACTCAGAGTGTTGCAGTTAAGTCTGCGACTTGTTACTAGTCTCTTAGCATTAGAGTTCTCCACAGCTATTTCTGATTTGTGTGAATATCACTTGGATGCTAAGGTAAGGCCCATTTCAGATAATCTATTGTTTGTGATTCAAGTTGATATTGACTCTAGTTGTTGATCATCATTAAATCTGCTTAGCAGTATTTTCCAGAATGATCCTGATGTCTGACAGATCCAGGTCTTATCTGAAACAGATACAGGTCAGATAAGATACAGGTCTTATCTGAAAATCCTACATCCTCAGTGGTCAATTTTTAGCCACATAACCTCATTTGGTCATTATATTTTAATCAGTATATAATTAAGTGGAATGATGGAGAAGCATATTTGACTAGGCAGCACGCATGGATTCTCCTTGTTCGCTTTGCACTTCAGAGCTGAGAGCTGTTTGACAAATCACTTAGCATCCTTGAGATTGGATTACTATTTCTAAAAACTAAATAGTGAAAATTCTAGGTGACTATATGTATGTATAATATTAGGATTATTGCTATTATAATATATTCTAGACTTATTTGCCTTAGCAATTTATAATAAATCAGTAACCAAATATTTTCTGCCCCACTGAAATAAGAGTCAATTGAGGAGAAACAGACGGAAGATACTGACAGCTGGAGAAAAAATATTACTAGTATTACTAGTATTATATAAAAATACTAGCGTAGAATATTACTAGTATTACTAATATTACTAGTCGGAGAACATGAGTTCTCCAGTGTTACTAGTTGGTTGGCGAACATGGGTTGTTTTGTATTCAGAGTTAGCCTTCTTCATATCGTCTACTTGATTATAGTACCCAGAGCTACTAGTCACTAAGTACAAGGTCAGAGACTGTACTGCTTAGCTGACTATGTTGAAGAGAGGATCGTCGGTCTGCAATAGTGGAGTGGACGTGACCATAGGAACTTTGAACACCAGATACTTGTTCTATGGTATGATATGAACAAATAGATGTTAGTCTCTTGTGATTTTATCGAATCAGATAAAGCTTCCCACCACTCATGGGAGGGACTGAGAGACTGAAGACGTTATTCTAGTAAGAAATTCTTCTAAAAACAGAACTAGAAAACAGTTTCATCTGTGGGCATATTTAATATAATTAAAGGTGTATGAGATTTGGAGCATGTCACATCTTCAGTTTGAATCCTAATCTTGTTACTTTAGAGTTCTGCTAACTCGGGAAAATTAACAAATTCTCTGATTTTTCTAACAGCATAGGGATACAATTAATGCCAGTGTCAAAGGATTGTTGTGAGAATAAAATGTCAGCTCATATAGAAAGCGTCTAGGTACATTGTAGATACCGCATGAGTCTTACCATAGCTGTAAGTATGGTGCACATTTAATTATAAAATGTCTCATTGACTTAACATCAGTGTTTGTAAAGAATAAAACAAACAATGTTAGATTAATACACATACTGTGGATAGGAACATTTCCCATTTCAGGGAAGTTAAAGTGTAAAAAATAGTACTTGTTTTAGAATTATAAGAGATTTTCTTTTTAATCTTGAAAATACAGCTGCCCTTTTCTTTCATAGCTAAGGAGTTCTGTTTCCATCATGGACTTGTCTGAGAGATGCTAAAGTTGGATGTTCACATTCTTATTCTTCCCTGGCCCCCTTAATTTGCACATTTATCCTTTGGTTGGACATGCGCTCCCCATAGATTCCTAATGTTCTTCTATATTTCTCCCTCCAAACTCTCTGCTCTCCATGCTCCCCCAACCTCCATTTACATTGTGATGTATGCTTTTGAGAATAGGCTAAAGGGGATATTGATATAAAAAATTGATAACTGTAGTGTCATAGCATGTCAGAGGGGAAAACAGTTAAAATCATAATTTTTCACCTCCACCCACCTCCCACCATTTTATAGTTGGAGAAACTGAAGCCCGGAAAGGTAAGGGTGACTTATCTAGGCCTTAGTATAGTTTAAAAGCAGCACAACAGAGGGGGAGGTTGGTTTCTGTTTACTTTTTTTTCCTTTAAGAAAGTTTGTTTCAGTTTATCATGAGGGTACATGCGTTTTGGCTACATGGTTTGCTTTTGTGAATTTTAAGTCAAAGTTATTGGTGTGCCTTTTACCCAGAAAGGGTGAAATATACCCAAGTGAAGTATCATTTTAGGTGAGAATTTACCCTTCTTTTTTTTTTTTTTTTCCAGTTTTTTTAGCTGGGGAAACTGAAGCCCAGAAAGGTGAGGGTGACGTATCTAAGCCTTAGTATAGTTTGATGGTTTGGCCATCAGTCTATCTTCTTGGGAAAAATTTCTGTTCATGTCTCTTGCCCAACCTTTAATGGGGACATTTGGTCTTTTCTCATTTGAACCCACTACCTCCAGCACATGGGGCCAGCACCCTATTCCTGTGGGCCACCCTTCCTTTTTTATCCTCTCTCCCAACTGAATTTTGTTGAGTTTTGCTTCCCTTATGTGTACATACATGTTGGTCAGCTAGCTCCAGTTTAGTACTGAGTATGAGAGTTTTGCTTCCCTGATGTGCACATACCTATTGATCAACTAGCTCCAATTTAGTATTGAGTACTTGTGGTGTTTTGATTTTCTATTCTTACGATACTTTACTTAGGAGAATGATCTCTAGTTCCATCCAGATTGTCGCAATAGATATTAGGTCACTATCTTTTTTTTATAGCTGAGTGGAATTTCATGGTATATTTTATTAATCCATTTATGTATTAATGAACCTAGAAGTCAAGGTTTATTTACTATAGCAGCTAATATATACTAATATGTACCTTAATTAATGTAAGCTGTAATGGAAAAATAGCAATTTAAATTGCCTTTTATGTGCTTTTATAGGCTTTTTTTCACATCCTTATGATTGGGAAGTGTGCTACTATGAACATTTGCATGTAAGTGTCTTTATTATAAATTTCCTAATAGAGGACTTGACAGGATCAAATGATAGGTCTACTTTAAGTTCTTTGAGAAATCTCCATGCTACTTTCCATAGTTAGTTTGCAGTCCCACCCACAGTGCATGAGCATTTCTTTCCACATTCACACCAGCATCTATTGCTTTGGGGGCTTTAGGATGTGAGACTTTCTCTCTGGGATTAGGTGACAATCTCAGTGTGGTTTTAGTTTGCATTTCCCTGATGATTAGAGACATTGGACAATTTTTCATATGGTTTTGGCCATCAGACTACCTTCTTGGGAAAAATTTCTGTTTATGTCTCTTGCCCAACTTTTAATGGGGACATTTGGTCTTGTCTTGTTGATTTGATTGAGTTCTTTGTAGATCCTTGTCAATAGTCCTTTACAGATATGTAGCATCTAAGTACCTTCTCCTGTTTTCTTGATTGTGTGCTTGGCTGTGTAGAAACTTTACAACTAGGTCAGGTTCTGTTTATTTATTTTTGATGTTAGTGTTGTTGCCATTGGGGGCTTTATAAATTCTTTTCCTAGGAAAAGAAGGGTGGTCAGCACAATTTCTGGAGTCAGAGAGACCAGGTTTCAATCCTACCTAGGCCAATATCTATAAAAATATTTCTAAAACCCTTGTCTGGGATTCTTACAGTTTCATGACTTAGGTCAAATCTTGAGGCATCACTTTACCAGACTTTAGGCTATACTACAAGGCTATACTAATCAAAACATTATGATATTGGCATATAAAATAGAGACACAGACCTTCAGATCAGAACAGAGAATCAAGGTATGAAACCATCCTTATACTACAATCTGATGTTTGAAAAAGCAAACAAAAACATACAATGGGGAAAAGAATCCTTATTCAACAAATAATGCTGGAGAACTGCCCATAACTCTCAAAAAAGTTAACTCATGATGGATAAAAATTAACTTATGATGAATAAAAGTCTATTTACCCAGCAACACTTGGAAGGAATCCTTGTTTGTGTTGATAAAGATAGGGGTTCTCCATCCTCTTCCTCAGAGAAGTTTTGCTATATTCCAGGGTAAGGAAGATAATGCATCTTCAGAGAAGAAAATGGGAAGATTTGCAGGACACCTATAAAAGAAAGACTCCCCAAATTTCAAGGTTTCAAATGTGCCCCTGATGTATTACTTCTGGGTCAAAATGCATAAAAGTGGTATGCCTTCTCCATAGTTCCCCTTTGCTCTCATTGGATGAATGGAAGAAACAGCAGTAATGTGGAGAGGGTGGCTCTACAGATGGGAGAAGCCTTAGTCCCTGAATCATTTTGCGAGAAGTCTTCCCAACCACAGAAGCTGGCATTATACTGTGATGCGAGTCAGCAAAGAATTTTTACTGTGTTAAGCCAACTAGAAGTCAAGGTTCATCTACTATAGCAGCTAATATGTACTCTTACCTTAATTAATGTAAGCTGTAATGGCAAAATAGCATTTTTAATTGCCTTTTATATGCTCAACATTGTGCTGGGCAATTGCATATTTGCTATCTTATTTAACTATGGAAGGAATCCTGAGATTTATTTGTTATTATAATCTGACAGAGGAAGAACCTGAAACAAGTTATACGTTTGCTTATTTGTTTTCTCTCAGCTAAGAGGATAAGGTAGGATTGAAACCTGGTCTCTCTGACTCCAGAAATTGTGCTGACCACCCTCCAGAAACTAATTATTTCTTCACAGATTCTTTGAAAAAATCTGATTTACTCCCAGAATTCCAAGAATACCTGAAATTAAAGCCAGTGATATCCAGCATTGATGTTAATTACTCTTCTGAATTTTGTCTTAATCTGTTGCTTTTTGATTTTATGCATTAATCATTCTTTGTTCATTGACAATTGGCTCTACAGTCTAGTCCTAATCCCCACTAGGGACACTGTTACTTTCCTTGTCTGTTAGGCTTGATATTCTAGGTCTGCTCTGTGGTCCTAGCCTTCTGACTATAGAAACAAAGAACAATAAATGTGGGAAGTTCCACATTCCACTCTGGCTTTCTAGAGCTTGCGCTTGCCAAGACAACCTTGCTTTACCTCCCTCCCCAGCAGGGAGAAAGAGTGATGCTGATATAATGGGAGTATTTCCAAGATA
Organism: Arctocebus calabarensis; assembly: GCA_963573935.1. NCBI lineage: Eukaryota > Metazoa > Chordata > Mammalia > Primates > Lorisidae > Arctocebus > Arctocebus calabarensis. The sequence continues at coordinate 2,351 of CAUYON010188779.1, read as the reverse complement.
TTTCACATTGCCTGTTTTGCAGTGCAATGCCAGGCTCTTAAAGAATGCAATATAAATTTTTAAGCCCAGTAGTAAAGTGCAAGTTACCACATAATAGAACACTTAAATTATTGAGGGAAGAGCATCATTTTGAGATTTCTCAAAGGGGTACTTGTTGAAGAGCTATGTCTGCTCAGTGCAATCCTTGAAAGTAATAATGTGATCTAAAGTCTGTGGTTTTAAGAACTAAAGGAAACATTTTGTTTTTCTAAACTGGCATGTGCATTTTTGTCTCTTCTGCTAGACTGGATGCCCCTCTAGATGAGTCATCAAGACTTCCTGTTCTTTTGTCTCTCAACTCACAGCCAGACTGCTGGTGTATGTGCACTGAGATGCTCATAAATTCTCGTGGCTCTTATTAGTCCTTGGAGAATGTACTAGCCTCTTTCAAAGGCACCAATGAGATAAATGAAGACCATAAAACAAAATACATATTTTGTTGAGATTAAGCATTCAGAATGACTCCCAAATGAATAACATGGTTATTTGAATTAGATTTATTGTGCTTATGCGATGGCTCAAGGTTCCAGGATGTGTTTGGAGTTTTAAGTAAGTAGAAGTCAAAGTTCTGGATGTCAAGGGGATTTTACTCATATATGCAACATATCAGCAGGGAAGATAAGCCTTCACATAAGCATTATTTAGATGTAATAAAGAGGTACAAAACCACATACATGTGCCTTTTATTTTGTTTTTTTAAGTTGATAACAATTGATGTGTATATTTGGGGGGTACATTTGATCATTTAGTATAGTCATATAATTTGTAAAGATCAACATAATATACCTGGGATATCTATCACCTTAAACATTTATCTTTTCTTTATGCTAAAAACTTTTGAATTATTCTCTTCTACTTATTGTAAAATATACAACAGATTCAACTATAGTCACCCTACTTATTAATCAAATGATAGATCTTATTTTCTACCAAATCATATATTTGGTACCTATTAATCCACTTTTCTTTGTCCCTAGCCCCCTCCAAGCCTCTGGTAGCCACCTGTCTATGTTCTAACTTCATGAGGTCTACTCTTTTAGTTCCCATATATAATGGAGAATATGAAATATTTTACTTTCTGTATTTGGATTATTTCACTTAATGTAATGACTTCTAGTTCTATTTATGTTGCTTCAAATTATAGGATTTCATTTTTTAATGACAAATATTACATTATCTACATGTGCTACATTTTCATTATCCATACATTGACATCCTCTTGAGTTCTTGAGTTGATTCCATATTTTGGCTATTGCGAACAGAGCATTAATAAACATGGCAGTACAGACATTCCTTTTCATATATTGGTTTACTTTTGGATACACTCAGAAGTAGGATTGCAGGAACATATGGTAGTTCCATTTTTGTTTTCCATAGTGGCTGTGTTAACAAACATTCCCACCAACAGTACAAAGGCTCCCCTCTCTTCACATCCTCAATAACAAATGTTAATCCCTGTCTTTTTGTAAAAAGCCATTTTAACTGGGATGAGATACCTCATTATGGTTCTGATTTGCACTTCTCTGATGAGTAATGATGTTGAACATTTTGTCGTATGCCTCCTGGTCATTTGTACATCTTTGGAGAAATGTCTATTGGCTATTTAGATCTCTTGCCCATTTTTAAACTTGATTATTTGATTTTTTTTTTTTTTTGGAAAATTATTGAGTTGTTTGAGTGCTTATATACTCTAGTTATCCCTTGTCAGATGAATTGTGATCAAATCCTTTTTTCCCCTCACTCTTGTGGTGTTTCTCTCCACTTTGTTGATTGTTTCTGTGCTGTGCAGATGTGATCCCATTTGTCTATTTTAGCTTGATATAATCCCATTTGTTTATTTTCTCTTTGATTGCCTGTGATTTTGAGGTCTTACACAAAATGTTTTTTTTCAGATCAATGTGTGGAGTATTTCCCCACTGTTTTCTTCTAGTAAGTTTATATTTTTAGGTTTATATTTATTTTTAGGTTTAAGTTTTTAATATATTTTATTTGATTATTTGTGTAAATAATGAGATATAAAGGTTTAGTTTCATTTTTTGGCATATGGTTATCCAGTTTTCTCAGCACCGTTTACTGAAAAGACAGTCCTTTCTCCGTTGTATGTTGTTGGTGCCTTTGTTGAAACATTAGTTGTAAATGTGTTGACTTATACCTGGTTTCCAATTCTTTTATTTTTTTATTAAATCATAATTGTGTACATTGGTGCAATCATGGGGCACAATGTGCTGACTTTATATACAATCTGAAATATTTTCATTGAACTATTTAACATAGCCTTCATGGCCTTTTAATCACTATATGAAGACATTTAT
>CAUYON010188777.1:0-10247 GCA_963573935.1 Arctocebus calabarensis | reverse complement strand
TCTCTCCTCAGGCCAATATCTTCCAGTGTTTTTTCTATGCTTTCTTTCAGAATTGTTATTGTGTCATGCCTTAAATTTAAGTCCTTTATCCAACTTGAATCAATTTTTGTGATTGGAGAAAGGTGAGGGTCCAGTTTCAGTTTTTTCATGTGGATATCCAGTCTTCCCAGCACCATTTATTGAATAGAGAGTCTTTCCCCCAAGGTATATTCTTGATTGGTTTATCAAAGATTAGGTGGTTGTAAGTTGTTAGTTCCATTTCCTGGGTTTCTATGTGATGCCAAATGTCTATGTCTCTATTTTTATGCCAGTACCATGCTGTCTTGACCACTATGGCTTTGTAGTGCAGCCTAAAGTCTGGAACGATTATACTCCCAGATTTGCTTTTTCACTAAGAACTGCCATAGCTATGCAGGTTTTTTTCTGCTTCCATATAAAACACAGAATCATTTTTTCCAAGTCTTGAAAGTACGATGTTGGACAAGTCATATTCATTTTAATAGTCAATGAAGTGACTTTCAAGGGGGAATTTTGAGTTGACAGACTAGGAAAGGCAATAGTATCAGCAGTACATTGCTTTTATGTTTCTTAAGTACTTCCATAAGAAGAATATAAAAAAGTGAGTTCTGAAACTGTTAGGCAATGGAAGCACAGGATAGGAAGATAAAGCTAATTGATTAGGCTTGGGAGCCAAATGGCCTGAGTTTAGTTTTGGTTCTGTCCAATGACCAACTCTGTGGCTGATCTCAGCACCACATCATCAATAAATAAGTTCAGGCTCTTTCTTGCCTCTAAAATTTTACTTTTGGAATAATATTCACAAATGATGCAAAAATTCCTGAACACCCCTAAAGGAGATGAAAAAACAGACAGACTACAAAGATAGGGCCCCCAGATTGCCAAGGTGGGAAGAAAATAGAGGCTTTGGATAATGAGGGGGAAGAAAGTGATGATGTGAACCTGTAGTGGACACAGAAGTGGAGCCAAGGAAAGGTTTCATATATTTACAAACACGTGCAAAGGAAGATCTGCACGTGTTTGTATGTATATGAAAAATCAGCAGCAGAGGGAGAAAGGTGCCCTTTGGAAAAGAATCAGAAACTTTCTTCTTTCCAGACTACTTACTTACTGGAAGAAAAGAAAATTTTAGAGACAATGAAGATAGTTGAAGGAATTTGAATTTGATGGTCTTCATCTACAGCAGTGCTTTTCAACCTTTTTTTAATCTCAGGGCACACTTGAACCTACAGTTCAACTTTTGAGGCACACCTAAATGATATTGATCAAAAAAAAGAGAATAAAAGGAATATGTTTACTGTTGAACTTCTTTTGAAAATAATTTAATTAATGGCCTTTCAAATTTTTGAACTTCTTTCAAAAATAATTTAATTAATGGTCTTTAAAATTTTGGACAACACATCTAAGATCCTCTCAAGGCACACCAGTGTGTCACAGTACACCAGTTGGAAGTCACTGGTCTACAGAGTAAAGTAACAGTCACAGACATCAGGCCCTCCTTTTAGCTAATTTACGTATCACCTCGATTTAGTAAATTGTCTTCGTGCTTATGTACAAAGGACAGTGGTGCTCAATTAATGGAATGGAAAAATTAATTTGATGTTTTGTTTAACTAAAGGTTTATTGATAGTTTCAAACAAATTCTGCCCGTTGCAACTCTTGAGTTTGAATTTTGTAAACTGTATTAGTCTGTTCTCCTTTCTTGGCAATGAAACTACAAAAACTGACCTTTTCTTAAAAAAAGTAGAATTTATTGGATTTTTTTAATAAAATATATTTTTTTTAAAAACCTGTTAATTGTAGAAAACTTGGAAAATAAGGAACAATATGAAGAGGTAAATTTCTCAGAGAACCCACAGCCCATACACTATTATTTTGGAGCCAGTATTTCCTTCTAGTTTTTTTCTAGGCATTTTTTATGGTTATGGCATTATGCAAATAGTAAATATCATAGTTGGTGTTATTTTCATTTACCTGTGGAAAACAGAAATTTTCTCAAATTACAACAAATTCTTATAAGAGTTTGCTTACATGCATCATTTTAGTATCTTCAGTCCATGATGAGGCTATACCATAAATCATTTAGCCACACCTTATTTGGTCATTTAGGTTGTCTATAATTTTTCACTCTTATACATAATGCAGCAATGTGGAACTTTATGCACAAAGCAGTTTTCTAGTTTATTTAGGGTAATTTTCTTAACTCTGATTTCCCAGAAACTTAGTTCCTTTTTAATAAACAACTCTACTGAGTACAGTTTTCATACTATGTGATTTACCCATTTTAAAGTGTACAAGTCTTACACTTGTAAGGGGCTTAGTACATGGATCTCTACAAAAGTTTTGAAACAATTATTTGTCACAGATCACTACAAAAGTTCTGAGACAGGCTGTTTTATGGTCCTTTGTTTCACTTCCAAGAAACACGGTCAACAGTGCCCTTTCTCACTCACCTGTGCAAATTTCAACTTGCTTAATTTATCAGTGTTTCTGGGAGGGTTTCATTCATTTCCATCCATGTGGATTTTATGTTTCTTGATGTTTGTGTATCTCAAAACTTTCGTGATGACTCACATATATTCATAGATATGCACAACCATCATTACAGTCAACTTTGAAAATTTTTCAAAAAGAAACTCTATACCCTTTAGCTATCACTACCTCACCTCCTCCCTCAACCCCATCTTTCCACTGGCCCTAGGTAACCAAGAGTCTATTTTCTGTCTCTATAAATTTCTCTGTTCTCGGTATTTTGCATGAATGAAATCAGTAATATACATATGTGGTCTTTTGCAACTGACTTCTTTCACTTAGCATAATGCATCCAAGGTTCATCTGTGTCAGAGCACATATCAGTACTTGATTCCCTTCTATAACTGAGTAACGTTCCATTATATGGATATGACACATTTTGTTTATCCACTTGTCAGTTGATGGACACTGGGGCCTGTTCCCACACTTTGACTATTATGAATAATGCTCTATAAACATTTAACTATGAGTTTCTATGTGGACATATGTTTTCATTTCTCTTGGGTATAGACCTAGAAATGAAATTGCTGGGTCATAGGACCAGAAATGTGATTCTTGCTTCAAAGAGTTTGGACACTTTGAAGTCTCTTAATATGTATCTCCAAATTGCTTTTCAAAAAGTGTTTTGAATTGAATTTTCATTCTGATTGAATACTTTATTATGCTTGAAGTCAGTTGGTTCTCAGGGAGCAATGATGTCGCAAGTAAAGTAGGATAGTGTTATCCCATGGAAAGTAAGATGAATCATATAGTTAATTTTAACTTTTCTAGTAGCTGCATTTTTTTAAAGTAGCAAGAACTAGGTGAGGTTAGTTTTAATAATATATTCTGTTGAACCCAATATATCATGGGCAATATATCATAAATGCCTTTTGCTTTCATGCACTATTTCATGGTTGAATGCTATCTTTTCAACCTGTAATTAATATAATAATTTGAATGAGATTTTTACATTCTTATTTGAATTCTGTTTCTAAAATACGGTGTGTATCTTGCACATTAGGTTGAGTTTGAGTTGGTCACAGTTTGAGTTGGTCACATTTCGTGTGCTCTTTAACCACACGTGGCTGGTGGTTACCATACTGGAAAGTGCCAGTCTAGGAATCTGACTAACTACAACTTCTTGGAAGGTAGTAGGAATTTTTTAAAACATCTCCTTACCTCTCTTTCTCAGTGCTGCCCATGCAGGTGGCAGCCACCTCCTTCCTATTCAGCATCTTGGCCACCCTCAGATCTCTTGGAAAGCCCAAGATCAGCAGAAAGAGGACCAAGAAGTTTATTGGGCACCAATCAGATGAGATGTCAAAATTAAGCATAATGGGTGGAAAGCCAGAGGTATTGACAGCAGGGTTTGGGGAAGTGGTTATGAGAGCAACAATAAAACAAAGCTCATGCTGCCCAGTGGTTTCTTCAAGTCCTTCCTCCACAGCATCAAGGAGCTGGAAACTTTGCTAATGTGCAACAAATCCTATTGTGTAGAGATTGCTCACAACAACTCTTCCAAGAACTGCTCTGCCTCTGTGGACAGAGCAGCCCAGCTGATGACCATCAGAGTCATCAATCCCATGTCAGGCTGTGCAGTGAAGAAAATAGACAGACGGCTCATGTGCACATTTTATTCCAAATGAATAAATAAAATAGGTCCTCACATTTATTTACCCTTGTTACCTTCCTCTTTTTAATAAAAAGTAAAGGAAGAACAAAATTTAGCTAATGGAAGTTTCCTCTTAGGTATAAGAATGGTTAAATAAATGCCTTTTGCTTTCATGCACAATTTCATATTTCTACTTGATGAATAACAACATGTAATGTATGAAGAAAGTCAGTTTTAAAATATTCCCTCTTTTTTTCTGGTTAACTCAGGCAGCCCCTGGAGCTGTTTTTGTTTCTTGAATCTACGGGATTGTGCTGAATGCTAAACACCAAGGCTACCATTCCCCAAATTGGTGAGTAATTTTTTTTATTGGGACTTTAATAGTAAAGTAAACAGGAAAGAAAAAAAAAGGCAAGAAATAGATTTCATTGTGCTATGGTGGGAAAACCATGTTTTCCAATTTATTCTTCACACAATAAAACCAATACAACAAATGTGATCTGAGATCCTATATAATCCCAGGACACAACAATCCTTCTCTGTTGTATGGCAACTTCCTGCCATGCATAATTATTTTCTAAAAGCATATCAGGTCAGAGATGAAGCAGAGCATGGGGGAAAGAGTCCATGGTGACCGCAGGCAGGTTTTTTTTTTTTTAGTACCAGGAATCAGTTGGATAGTTATTACCACCTGGTGCGGCTAATGAGTCTGGTGGAGGAAACTAAGCCGCAAAGCATTCCACAGCAGACTGCACCGCAGTCCAGGGCTGGGGGAGTCTTTGGGGGTCTGCTGAGCATCTGAAAGTACATTTTAAGGTGTTTTGCCTATTACAGAAATCAAACCCTTAGTTTTAAAAGAAACATGTTGCTTAGAAACCATTATCTGTTGTTAATCATTGGTAGTCCCACAAAGTTAATATTTCACTGTGTTTGTCACATAATTTAAAAAGCTTAAGCGTATTTTACGCATTAAAAAATTTTTATTTATAGTATTTTTGGAAGAAGTAGACCATTTCTTTCTAAAAATATTTCTACTACTAATTTGAATTGCCCCCATGTAGCATAAATAAAGAGACAGCAGAGTACAGACATTCAGAGCTGAAAATCTGATGTCCAGAGAGGCCTGTATTCCAATTTGAGCCCTACTACTTACCACCTTTTTGACCTGAAGCAAATTATTTTTCTGTCTATAAGATCTCTTTATTAAAAAAAAAAAAATCAAATGAGAGAATGGTTGTGTGCTGCTGAGCAGAATGCCTGTTACTACAGTTTTGCTGTGTTTTGATCATTACGGACATCTCATGTATTCCAAGCTTTAACAGCATAAAGAATAGCAAATAAAAAGTCCAGGAACTAGCAAACCATCAAGCATCAATTATTATTTTATCCAGCTACTATTCTGTAAAAAAGGAAATCATGGCTATCCCACAAGTTGGGAGAATTAGAGAAGTCTGGAGTGATGGGAAGATCAAGTAGGAAGAAACGTGAAAGCAACATATTTATCAAAAAGATGCTTTACCAATACATCTCATAGGATGTTAACTAATTCAACACACACTTATTGAGTGCTAACTGTATGCAAGACACTGTGCTAGGTACTGAGGTTATAAAGATTAGACATACATATTTCCTGCCTTGAATAATCTCAAAGCAGAGTGTTGCCTTTATTATGTATGTACCACCTTGCCACGTAGCCCCTGACCTCCTTACCAGCCTTAGTGCCTTGATTATGAGCAGCTATGCTTTTTCACATTTGTACCTCAGTGCTTACTTAGCATAGTGCCTGGCTCCTAATAGATACTCAATAAAGGTTTCCAAAGTAAATTCCTTATCATGAAGGAGGGCATCAATCATTGCTGAATTTCCAACTGTGCTATATAAGCTCCTTGAAGGCAAAGACACATGCTTGTGAATTTCCTGATGCCAGGGAAGGGGTACTTTTGACATTAGTTATGCTGATATTAAAATACTGTAGCATTGTTTAAGTGAGAGTTGCCATGTAATATTAAAATGCAGTTATTGCTTTCTCAATTTTCAATAGGTTTCTGTAGTCACAGGTGCATAAAATACACAAACATTGTACTGCATTGGTATTTCTAATTAAGGAAAATAAAGCAATGTGACATGTGCTCTCTGAAAAGTAAATAGGCTATTTTTCTTGAAGTTTGGAAAATCTATTTGAAAGTCTATAAAGAAGCTTTTTGGGCTCGGCGCCTGTGGCTCAACGGGCTAAGGCGCCAGCCATGTACATCTGAGCTGGTGGGTCGAATCCAGCCTGGGCCCGCCAAACAACAATGACGGCTGCAACCAAAAAAATGGCTGGGCGTTGTGGCGGGCGCCTGTAGTCTCAGCTACTTGGGAGGCAGAGGCAGGAGACTCGCTTGAGCCCAGGAATTGGAGGTTGCTGTGAGTTGTGATGCCATGGCACTCTATCCAGGGTGACAGCTTGAGGCTCTGTCTTAATAAATAAAAAAAAATAAAAATTAAAAAAAAAATTTAAAAAAGAAGCTTTTTGATGAGTCATAAATGCTGGAATGCGGGATTTGTTTTCCATTTAGACTAACTTACTTTATTCTTCTATTAAAATAAACCAGAAAATGTAGATAATTATGTTTAAATAAGGAAAAACTGATTACACAACATGTGTATGTTTTCCAGTTCTCAAGTGGATGTAATGTAGTCAACAGAGAGCAATTTATACTGTTGTAGTGTATTTGATAAAATTGTGTTTCAAAATCATGCTTTCTGATGTCCTGTGGAGTAGATTGTGCACCATCATATTATTACTGAACTTTACTGGATTGTGAAAGTTTGCAGAGGCAGGCTTCGGGAGTTCCTACTCTATTAAAGCTGAACATAATCAGTAGTCTGGAATCAAACTCTAATCTACAGCTTAATCCAGCATAATGACTTTCCATTAATCTGAGACGAGTTTTTATTTCTTTATTACGAGCTAAATGTGCAAACACAAAAGAATTAGCAAAGCCATTTTGGCACGATTTAGTTCTCAGGGCTCCCTCTGCTGGTAGTGAAAGATGGCAAATTTACAGAGAGCTTAAGAATGTGGGTAATACCATTATTAGCATAATTTTATCATTTATATTAGGGCTAAATTTGTTGTTGGGCACTTATGTAGTAAAACCAATGTTTTAGTTTATAGCTAGCCAGTTTTCCCATTAAAGATTAAGTGATATTTTGGTGGTTGAATTAATTAGTCTTTTCATCACAGAAAATTGAGCCATTTTGTATTTAAAATAAATATTTGCTAGAGTTATATAGAGTAATTTATAATATCACTTGTACAAATGATTACTAACAGCTTACATAAACAAAATGGAATACTTAATAGAGTGAAGATTTAGTAGCTACTCATACTACTTCATTCTCCCCATATACATATGTTGTGATTCCTATCCAACATAAATACATACCCCACACACCATCTGATTAAAAAAATCACTTTCTCAGACATAATTCCCAACCTACTTTCTCAATATAACATATATATTACATAAAAATTGGAGAAAATATATTAAAAGCGGAATGCTTCAGGAGTACCCATGTTATGAATGTACTTCTAACTTTGAAAAGTGCTTTCATATTTATCATCATATTTTATCCTAACAACACTCGAAACAGAGTAGAGACTATTATCCCCACTTGACAAACACAGAAAAACAGAGGTCAGAGATGTTAAATGATTGGCCCAAATTTACACACTCATTAGTGGAAAAGAGCGTTGGACTCATAACTAGGCTCAAAAGCCTCTGTCTCTTGAGAACTATTTAATAGAAAGGCATCTAGACAATTATTTAAATGCTCTAGTATTTTATTAATCATGTTGTCTTGGACTGCCTGTCTTTAATTTTACTTCACAAGCCTCTATTCAGACCAATCTCAATGCACTCAAATCTTCGGAGAGCTATAAACAATTTTGAACTATGTGTCCTGGCAACGAATGAGCAGAGAGAGAACATATGGGAGAACCAACCAGGGACTGGGGGGAGCTCTAGCCAGGATCCTAAGAGACCTCCAGCTAGTGCTCAGCTAAAATTGTGCAAATGGAGGTGCTGCCCTCTCTTGAGACTTTTGTGATCTAAATAGTATCACTTTAGCATTATCTACCTTGTCGGTGCTGAGAAGGTGGACCTTACTCTCAAAATTCCCAGTTCCAAGATCTGGGAAGTGATGCAAGATCTGTGATTGTATAGTACTATAACTGAGTTCTAATTGGATCAGTCTTGGGATTAAAAACAAATGAACACTCCAGTTCCCAGGAATCACCCAGACCTAATAGCAGAGAGTCTTTTGAAACCATATCACGAACTTAGTTTTTTTCCATGCATAAGTGAACAACCTTTTAGCAAAATTTAATGACAGTGTTGAGACCAAAGATTCTGGTCTAACTAACAATCCTCAGTGAAATAGGTTTGATGGTTTCAGTTCAGTGCGTATCAAGAAAGCACTCTGACACAATTGATAGGATGTTCATGAGGAGGTAATATACAGATTCACAGATTAAATTACTTTTCACCCCCAAGAGATATTTATAGGGGTGATCTATCAAGGTTACAAGGAAGAGCGGTGACATGAAAGTAAGAATGCTCACGCTAAGCCTGTATGCTGGAACATAAAGACACCTGCAACTTTATCTTTGTAAACTATTACAATTGACAACTTTTCATTAAAAATGTTTTAGTACAGAAATCAGTTCTAAAGATTTATACTTGTTTTTCATATTGAATAAAAATTCAAAACTGCACTGATGTATTTTATTATAGAAGAGATTGTACCTATATCTTAAAATATGATATATGAACTTATTATTTCCATAGTAAAAAGTCAATTTTTTATTATAAAGTAGATGCCACTTATATCTTAAAATAAACACCAGAAATATGAAATTATTATGTTTTCAGCATAAAATGTATTCAGTTGCAAAAATATATTGTTTTTTCTGGATAAATATTTTAGTAAACATTTTGCTCCTATAAAGCCTTTCACAAGGTCAACTCAATTTCAACTACATTTCAATGTTGGTAACACAGATGGATGAAATTGTTCTACTCCACAAATTCTATTTCACTAACTCTTAATTGTGGTGAAATCCGGTCCACCTGACCTTTAGACTTAACATTAAAAAATTATATTATTCTCTTGGTTTTGTCAACAATTCAAAAAATAGACTTAGCAGTGTTTTCAAAAGTACAGTAACGGTTTATTTAACTATATGTCATATATATGATTACTTCATTTTTCAGTCTACAACAACCAAGGAACCAGAAAAAAAACAAAAGTCATCTAAGAAATAAAAATAAGTCAGGTTGGCTGGGCACAGTGGCTCATGCCTATAATTGTAGTACTGTGGGAGGCAGAGGCGGGATGATCACTTGAACCCTTAATTTGAGGTTGCTGTGAGCTAGGCTGACACAGCAATCTAGCCTGGGAAACAGAGACCCCCATAAAGGTGGCCTTTTATGGATAGATAATTTTTTTTGAGACTGTGTCTCAAAAAAGAAAAGAAAGAAAGAAAGATCAAAGTTCATCCACTTTGTGAGAAATTTCTTTGGTCTTTCACTTACGATTCTATTTACTCTTTTTTTTTTTTTTTGAGACAGAGTCTCACTATGACACCATCGGTAGAGTGCTGTGGCATTGTAGCTCACAGCAACCTTAAACTCTTGAGCTCACAAGATTCTCTTGCCTTAGCCTCCCAAGTAGCTGGGACTACAGGTGCCCACCACAATGCTTGGCTATTTTTTGTTGTTGTTGTTACAGTTGTCATTGTTTAGCTGGTCTGCCAGCCTCAGTGCATGTGGCTAGCACCATAACCACTGTGCCATAGGCACCAAGTCTCTATTTACTCTTATTTTTATACACATTTCAACAAACTTGGTTACCTGGGGAAAAAAATGTTACAAAAGTATTGCTACAGATAAGCATCCTGACATTAAACATAGCATCCTGTTACGGTGCATCTTACAAGGGTACAAGTGAAAATTACTAAATGTAGAATATAAATGTCTTCATATAATGATTAAAAGGCCATGAAGGCTATGTTAAATAGTTCAACGAAAATATTTCAGATTGTATATAAAGTCAG
>CAUYON010188776.1:0-26458 GCA_963573935.1 Arctocebus calabarensis | reverse complement strand
GCCCAGGCCCACCAAACAACAATGGTGGCTGCAACCAAAAAATGGCTGGGCGTTGTGGTGGGTGCCTGTAGTCCCAGCTACTTGGGAGGCAGAGGCAAGAGACTCACTTGAGCCCAGGAATTGGAGGTTGCTGTGAGCTGTGATGCCACAGCACTCTCACCAGGGTCACAGCTTGAGCTTCTGTCTAAAAAAACAAACAAACAAACAAAAAAATACACTACTGGGACCTGATCAAACTAAAAAGCTTCTGTACAGCCAACAATATAGTAAGTATAGCAAGCAGACAGCCCTCAGAATGGGAGAAAATATTTGTAGGTTATGCCTCCAACAAAGGTTTAACAACCAGAATCCACAGAGAACTCCAATGTATTAGCAAGAAAAGAACAAGTGATCCCATCTCAGGGTGGGCAAAGGACTTAAAGAAAAACTTCTCTAAAGAAGACAGGCATACGGCCTACAGACACATGAAAAAATGCTCACCATCCTTAATCATCAGGGAAATGCAAATCAAAACTACTTAGAGATATCACCTAACTCCATTATGATTAGCCCACATGACAAAAATCCCAAAACCAGAGATGTTGGTGTGGATGTGGAGAAAAGGGAACAGTTCTACACTGCTGGTGGGAATGCACACTAATACGTTCCTTTTGGAAGGATGTTTGGAGAATACTTAGAGATCTAAAAATAGACCTGCCATTCAATCCTATAATTCCTTTACTAGGTATATACCCAGAAGACCAAAAATCACATTATACCAAAGATATCTGTACCAGAAGGTTTATTGCAGCCCAATTCATAATTGCTAAGTCATGGAAGAAGCCCAAGCGCCCATCAACCCATGAATGGATTAATAAATTGTGGTACATGTATACCATGGAATACTATGCAGCCTTAAAGAAACATGGAGACTTTACCTCTTTCATGTTTACATGGATGGAGATGGAACATATTCTTAGCAAAGTATCTCAAGAATGGAAGAAAAAGTATCCAATGTACTCACCCCTGCTATGAAGCTAATTTAAAGGTTTCATATTAAAGCTATAACCCAACTATAGCACAAGAATATGGAGAAAGGGGCAAGGGAGGGGAGAGGGGAGGTTGGGGTTGAGGGAGAGTAATTGGTGGGGCCACACCTATGGTGCATCTTAGAAGGGTACAGGCAAAACTTACTAAATGCAGAATACAAATGTCTTCATACAATGACAAAGAAAATGCCCTGAAGGCTATGTTAAACAGTTTGATGAAAGCATTTCAGATTGTATATGAAATCAGCACATCGTACCCCTTGATTACACTAATGTACTCAGCTATAATTTAATAATGAAAAAAATTAAAACAAAAGAACACCTACAGATCCAACTTAAAATTTCACCTCTGCTACTCATTAATTGTGTGAAATCCTGTTTCCTCATCTTTGAAAGAGAGGGAACTGACAATGTTTTGTTTTCTCAGTTTTGATTTTTTTCCACAGTTATATAGGGACAAAAAATAAAAAATCAAATAGTTCTAAAAGGTTTAATATGAGAAACAGACAACCTCTTGCCTCCTTTTGTACCTTTCTCTAAAGAAGACAGAACCCATTCTTACCTCTTTGGGGCTGTTTTGTTTTGTTGTGTTTTTTGGCTTGACATCAATTTTCATCTTTCAATATGTACTTATATTGCTATTTCTTGTTTCTTCATTGTTAAAAATTATCTTTCGACTTCTTACTATAGAAAAGGACTTTCTAAGGCCAAGAGCAGTGGCTCATGCCTATAATCCTAGCACTCTGGGAGGGGGAGGCATGTGGATTGCTTGAGCTCAGGAGTTTGAGATCACCCTGAGCAAAAGCGAGACCCCATCCCTAAAAACAGCCTAGCGTTGTGACAGGCACCTGTAGTCCCAGCTACTGGAGCAGCTGAGGCAGGAGAATCATTTAAGCCCAAGAGTTTGAGGTTGCTGTGAGCTATGACTCCATAGCACTTTACTGAGTGTGACAAAGTAAGAATCTGTTAGGGAGGGAGGGAGGAAGGAAGTCTTAGCCTCTTAATATAAATAAGTCATAATTCTGATTAGATAATTAACCATGACTGCATAACTGCGACCACTCAGTGCTGTTTTCAAGTGGGCAATGTAGCAAACCATGATTACTTTCTTCTTTACTCTGTCTTTATGTATCATTGTGCTTTTTCTAAGATCTTTTTGTTTGCTTGTTTGTTTTTGTATTTATATTTTACTGATTCAGACCCCAAACTTTTAGCTGATTTTCAGAAACTTCTATAAATATAATTATATACATACTATAAAATATCCTTCTAGAACATTCCTTCATTGTCCTCCTAGGAATTTCCACCATCTCTTTCCTATTTTGGATTCCCTATTTCTCAGATCATGCGTCGTCTTCCTCTTTTCTGATTTATTCTTTTGTTTTTCAAAATATATCCGACAGGGGTTTCCTGGAAAATGCTTTGTTTCTCTCCAAGTTTCTTTCCTTTACCTTCATACATGATGATAGTTTGACTGAGAATACATGTGGAATTCTAGGATGGAAATAATTTTCCTTCTGAGTTTTGGAGTTACTGATCTATTGTCCTTCAAATTTCATTGTTTTCTAAATTCTTTGAGAAGTCCAAAATAATTCTAATTTCCATTCCTTTGTATATAACCTGTGTTCCTTCCTCCCTCTCACCCTTCCCCTCTCTCACTCTCTCTCTCTCTCTCTCTTTCTCACACACAAACACACCCCTATTCCCTTTGTCTCCATTATTCTGAAATTTAACAGTATTGTGATTTTTTTAAGGAGTCTCATTGTATATTTTGTGGTAGATACTCATGTACCTATTTAATCTGGAAATTTTTTCCTCTATTCTGGGATATGGTGGATTTTTGTTGTTATTGTTGAGAATTTCCTTCTTTCCTACCTTTATCCTGTTCTCTTTATGAAGAGTGATCCTATAATGCTCTCTCTTATTTTTCCTGTTTCATCCCCTTGTGACTTTGCTCTGTCCTTCAGAAACATTCCTCCTATTTCCCTTCCAACTCTCTTTCACCTCTGCCATTGCCAGGAAAACAAAAGCAAATGTCTGGGCTAACACACATCAAAGCTGCTAGAGCAGCATTCCCAGGAAGAAACTCACAGAGACATGAACAGAGCAGGAATTCAGGTTTCCTATTGTCATTGGCATTCTAGGGCAGCCCACCAAACTCTGGTAAACTGTCAGCTTCTGAAAGAGGGATGCTGAACCTTTGGCTGTGGGCCTTCACATTCAATGATTATGGAAGCACCAGGTTCTTAGCATGGTCTTCAGGTTACAAGCCACGCCTTGTGTGACCTTGTGCTGAGCAAGTGGCAAGGACACCACCTCAACATAGTTGGGGAAGCACCATGCCTTTCTGTGCCATGATTAGGGGCTGGGGGGCAAGCATTAGAGTTGATTAGGATTGATTGCCATAAACACTGGACCATTGTAGAGAGCCTCCTCTTTCTCTGGGAGGCCGGCCTACAGGTGATCAGTGTTAGACAAGTTAACCTTTACCTCTCAGTTACCCTGGCTTAAATTTTTGGGAACTCTCTTTCAGTCTCTGGATATTTCTTATTTGTAACATCCCGTTCTTGTTTATGCATGAATTCAATAGATCGTATTTCTCCGAAAATATTAATGACAGAAATTTTTTCCTTGCTTTGAACTTAATCTTTCATGTTAGACATGGTCCTTGGATGTCTGTTGATTCTTAGTTGTGAGCCCCTATTTAAGAGGGAGGCACTAAAAAGCTAACATGAAGCCATGAACATGAACATATTTACTGACTGTGAGTTCATTAGAGCCTGTTTCCTTAACTTTCTCAACTCATATCAGTATTTTAGGTCTTTCCTATTGGACTGATCACTGCCTATAAAACCATATCCAATCTCCTTGAAGGATACAGGGTTCACCCTTGGGTGAATCTCAGCACTCGCTATAAAAGCATTCACCAAACCCCTGCTGCTCTCAATTCAACCTGGTATTCCCTGACTCAAAGACCTTCCTCTGTTTTCTGCTCAGAAAGGAAAACCCCAGCAAACTTCTGGACTGGGAAGGGTACTCACCTGCTACATGAAATAAGGGAGGGCCACTTAGGGGCCAAATTGACTCTAAACAGTATCCATCCGAGTTGTAAAACCAGCACCCTGGCAATATCTGAATTCCTGAATCTTTGAGGCTTATGCTATAAATTAGTCATACTTCTCCTTGTCTTTCCCCATAACCAGTTCAAAATTGGGGGGTTTTGTCTGCCAGCCATCCAATTGCTTCCCAGTATCCCCAGTTTTAATGGTAATACCTCTTGACTATTCTATCTTTATAGGCTTATGATTTTTAAAAAATTAATAAATATTTGTTGTTTTTCCATTTAGATTTTAAATTTCAGATTATTATGGGGGTACATATGTTTTGTTTACAAAGTTTGCTCTTGTATGGTTAAAATCAGAGTTGCAGGTGTGTCTTTCACCCAGAAAATGTGCTGTAAACCTATGCAGTGTACCCACTGGGTGGGAGTTTACCCATCCCCTTCTCCCCACCTCCCAACTTGAATTTCATTAAGTTTTACTTTCATATGAGCGTATAGGTGTTGGTTAATTAGTTCCAATTTAGTATTGAGTACATATGGTATTTCTTTTTCCATTCTTATGATCCTTCACTCAGGACAGTGGTCTCTGATTCCAGTCAGGCTGTTACAAAAGATACTAGATCACCATCATTGTAATAGCTGAAGAATATTCCATGGACTGCATATGCCACAATTTATTAATCCTTTCATGACTGAAGGCCACTTGGGTTGTTCCCACATCTTTGCAATTATGAATTGTGCTATTATAAATATACTTTTATGGAAAAGATTCCTGTAGTACTGTTTAATGAAGTCCTAGAACAGCAGTTCTCAACCTGTGGGTCACAACGCCTTTTTAACAATGAAAATACATTGCACCATTAGGAAGGTTGAGAACCACTGTCCTGGAAGGTTCCTAGGGCCTTACTAGAGTTCCTGTAAAGAGGAAATGAGATGAATTATGGAAAGAAGCCAGCACAGTGCCTGATTCATAACTGTAGTGATTATTCTTGTTGCTTTGTTATTATTCTAACCTTATAAAATCCTCGACTCTATATAGCTGAATAGCACCAATAGGGAGGGCCCTGTGCAATTAAGACCTGTGTACTTTTTCTGGCCACTGTTCTTAGTTTACTTGTGGAACAAAGATCATTTAGTTTGAACTTTGTGAAAGAAACAGGGATTGAGTCTGAGTGACACACAGCCACAAAGGTTCAGTATCATGTGAGTGCTCCCTTATATGGAAATGCAGATCTGTTACTGGTAAGTTCTACCCACTCTTGCTGAAAAATGAATTGCTTCCCTGAAGTGTGCTGTCCCACCTCTGCTTCAGTGTCTGCAAAGTCATGCAGCACACCTCAGGTGACCCTGTGAGGTAAGCAATCCAACAGTAAACGTGAGAATTTGTGCTAATTCTCCAGAAGCAATCCTTAGTCCCTGTGCGCTTTCTGGTCTCCCTCCAGAGAACTATAAAATAGAAGACCCATGGGGGGAAGCAAAGGTTTTAAAAAAGATTCTGTAATTTAAAGACAAAGATACTACTCAGCTAAGCTTTGCTTAGACCTTTCGTGTCCCTCAATAAAGCATGTTTTTGGCTATGCCCAATAAACTACTCAAATAATCCATTAAGATAGCTGTAGAAATCAGCATAGCAAACTATCAGTGAGCTAGTTTAGTTACGCACCGGTTATTAATCTTCTCAGCTCAGGGTCATATTGTCCTGTCTTCAGCATTTTTCACAGTGTCTGGTGATGTCCAGAGAGTTAATGGAGGTCCCGGAATGTGGCTACAAGAAGCATGGCAGTCCCTTGACTTGACGTTATTGTAGGGATCATCTTCATGTGATGCCCTGGCACATGGGCAAGATAGCACCTGCGCTATGAATCTGGGTGTCTGTATACTGTTCTGGCTAAGACATGCCTGTGTACAATCATACATTCCTTAGGATTCTTGGCACTAGCAGCAAATTGTTTTGAACACCTATTATCAGTTTTAGTACCTGTCAATTTTGACTCTTTTGGGGGTTCCTTAAAAAGTTGAAGTGGATTTGGTCATGACTACAGAGGCCTACAACATTTGGACATTTTTCTCTAAATGTTTACTCTCCCACTCCCCAGTCTCTGCATGTTTGGAGAAGTTGTTATTCTCTGAATCTTCCTACACTTAAAACATAAGGGCAGGAGCACAAATGGGCTTGATGGTGATGAAAAAGAAGATGATGATGATGATAGCTAACTTGTTTCAAGCACGTAGAATGTTCATTATAGTACATGCAGGCAGAGGACTGGGTCATAATTCACATAAACTGATTTACAAGCCAGGTATATAATCAGTCAACTAGTAAAAGCTAGAGCAAAATTTCCACCCAGATTTCTGTGACTTCAGAGCTCAGTTTCCTAACTACTTCTAGTCTGTCAGGGCAGCTTTCTAGGTAGAATGTGCACTCTATCAACGTAAGAGTCCAGGTAGCAGTTTTCAGTTTGGATCTGCATGGTAAGGGTTTCTTTACATTTGAAAGAGATTCTTCTATTCAGGCCTCTTATCTTCAACAAAATATTGCTTGAGATCATTCAGGGCATTCTTGGCCTTTTGTAGGTATTTCAGCATTTGCTCTGAGCAAAAAGTGGAAGCATCAAGTGTTTGTGCTACATTCTTAGAAATAGGTAACATGTGGCAGGCTCTATCCTCAAACCTTACATTGATTTGCTCATTTAGTCCTCAAATTATTATTTCCCCTAAATCTGGGTAAACAGGTACTAATAAATTAAGCAATTTATCAACTTAGGACATGGTAGAATTAAAATTAAAATTCAGGAATCCTGGCTCCACTCTCTACCTTTTTAATCCCTAAATTAAACTGCCTTTCATTCAAGGAGTCTAATTTCATAATATATAATGAATTATGTAATATATACCATATAATAGGTAATGAATATACAATGTATAATATTTTTTATCACTCCATCCCATGCATTTTTGCTTCCTCTTAGCTGAGCCTTCATTTATAGAGCTGGGCTCTGGGCATAACCAGGATGTTACTATGTCTGTGAGTAGGTGACAGTGAGATCTAATGATTCCTTTTTGGCTTTCTGAGAGCTACTCCTTGCCATTCTTCTCTTGGATCCTTTCCTTAACCTCATCATGCTGTGCTTAGTCAGATTCCCATTTATTTCCTGTCACCTTTCTCATGTCTTGACTCCTGCAAGTACCTCTGATTCCAACATACCATGTCACATTCTAACAGAAGCATAAGAGAATTAGGCAAAGCTCAATTATACCTAAAAATCAGCAGCCACCCAGATATCTCTTTCACAATGAAATAAAGTGAGGCGTGAGCAATAGTCATATTGGAACAGAAATCAGTAACTTACAGGGCTTTGGAGATAACCAGACCTGGGATCAAATACCTGTTTTCTCTTTCTAATTCTGTTAGTAGCCTTCGGGAATATACTTAGCCTCCCTAAGGGGCTTGGGTATATCATCTATTATTGGATGATAACAATGATACCTATACCATAGAGTTGTGAAGTTTAACTGATCTATTCACTCTACAGATTTTCCTGAGCACCTATCATGTGTAACTGTGCTATGTATAAGTTACGTATGCTGAACAAGAGAGGCATGTTTTATGCCCTTACAGTGCTTGTATTTTAACACATTTACTGCCATGTGAGTTGTTTTTAACTCATGCTAGTTTTGAGCCCGCCTTGTGAAGCATATGTAACTCACATGTCTCTTAACCTAATAAAACACCATGGCCCCCAAGGAATTTTTTTTTCTATCGTGGCAGTCAGTGTGTTAATGCACTTATACATGCAAGCATGCAGCATGGGTCCTGTCACATGGTAAACTGACATTTGTGTCAGCTGCACGGATGACACGGATGATGGTGTTCATGGGTGGTGATGGGGCCCTTGTGGTATCATCACCATTTGACAAAAAACTCAAAGTGGAAATTCCAATCTACAAAACTTAGGTATCAATAGGACACCTCCGTGTTCTCTCTTTTTCTATTCATATATAATATAAATAATTACAAAAGGGAAGATGTTCATTACATGCAATCCCCGAATACCTTGATAAATACACTGCAACCTTAGCTCTTGGTGAAAGTAATAAAGGTAGACATTTTAAACATCTTCATCATCAGCAAACAGCAGGTTCATCGTTCATCCTGCAACCCTGCAGGTGCTCGCCTGTCCTCATTCTTGTTTTACCTCCTTCCCTAAACTGTGGTATAATGATTCTTTCTGAATTTGCCACCTTTCTCATCTAATCCACAACTCATCCTTTGGGGTAGTTTTCCAGTGACATCCTTTCCTTTCGCGATGTGCATTTATGCCGTCTTCTGACTTGAGAAGCCAGAACATTGTTGGTGCATGAAGTGTTTTCGGTGTCTTTGGACTTAGCCTCTAGCTGGAAGCATCTGGCGATCGAACATCAACTCCTGCACTTGAGCATTCATGCTTGAACCAGAGATTACTTTGTCATCTTCACTGGCTTTTATTAAGCAGCCGACAGCTGCCGTGGAACTATGACTTATTATAGTGAGCTTTTTCCCTTAGAATGTCACTGTCTTCTCAAAATAAGTGGCTCTGTCTTGATTTCCTCTCAAGCAAATATCTGGCATCAATAGTAACAATAATAATAGTATCTCCCACTGTGTAGCTCTCTATGGTTTATGAAGTGTGTTAAAATCCATTAACTCATTCTGAATTTCATAGTCCTCGTGGGATGCCAAATATCATCACCTCCAAATTACAGATGAGAAAACTACAGCTCAGAAATGTTAAATGACTTCTTGGCAGTGACATGCCTAATCAGTGCTGTATGGCCAAACCTAGAAATTAAGTTCTTAGACACTAAATTGAGTGTTTTATACATTTCATCATGCTGATATTTTTGGCAAAACCGATGTCAGCATCAGAGTATCACTAAGAGAAAGTTTTATACTCTCTGAGCGATAACTACCAGCTACCATTTCTGAGATAAGGTCTAGGTCTGGACTTATTTCCAGTGAACTGAGTTTCTGGCTTACTTCTGATGCTCCAGTATTGTTTGAGAGCTTCTGCTGTGGGAAATTGTGGCAGGCATTTCTATTGGCTGCCATGTTGCCCAAGTAAACACTGAACACTGTGTGAATGACACTGGGGTGGTGAAAAATGGTAGGTCCTGGTACAGGGAGCAAGTGAAACATGGCCTTTCTTATGGAGAGCAAATGGATAATGGATAAGAAAAGATTTTGCAAACTATGCAATAATCCACAAACACAAAGGATCACATGCCTTGTACATCTTGCCTGATTGACTGAATGAATGATTTTTCTATGAGTATTGGTCTGTTTGATGCTGCAACAATTTACAAACGCTATTCACTATATCCCGGAGAGAGATCCTGGGGACTTGGCATGTGTCGTCAAATAATGTGTGCATATTTGTTATAACCTAGGTTGGGTCTTTCTTACCATCTTCCCATAGCGAGCTCTTAGATTTGAATGGATAATCTAGGAAATGATTGTATTTCCTGTAAAATTTAAAAAGATTTATTGAGGAATGGATGTTTAAATGCACACATACACCTCCTCCTAGGGATTTGTTTTTTGTTTTATTTATTTGAGACAGAGCCTCAAGCTGTCACCCTTGATAGAGTGCTGAGGCATCACAGCTCACAGCAACCTCCAATTCCTGGGCTCAAGCGAGTCTCTTGCCTTTGCCTCCCAAGTAGCCGGGACTACAGTCGCCCGCCACAACGCCCAGCCATTTTCTGGTTGTAGCCATCATTGTTCTTTGGCAGGCCCTGGCTGGATTCAAACCCACCAGCTCATGTGTATGTGGCTGGTGCCTTAGCCCATTGAGCCACAAGCGCCAAGCCTTGTTTTTTGTTTTAATGCAAGTAATCAACATGTTTCTGGAATGAAGAAGTCATTAATTTTTTAATTCAACTAACCAAGACCTAACCAGAAATCCATTTTTCTTTTTGCCCTTCATAAACCTTTCTGCAGTATCCTGCTAATTTTTATTGCTGACCATTACCAGTCAGTATTTTCAGACTATAGTAGCACTAGAGTGCTTCACTTATCACCAGGGCTAAGCCCTCTTGTCATTATAGAGAAAAATAAGTGTATATTTGGAAAATTGGGACTTTGGGGTACATCAGAACTTTAACTTAAATTCCAGGCACCTTTTAGATGAAAGTAACAAGATACAGTTTATCTGTCAATGACTGTATTTACAAAGATGCAAGTTACCCAATAAGGTGTTCTATTTTAACATCCTCTGTTGTAAAACTCAAAGATATGGGATGTTTTGCACCAAAGAACTGTCTTTTACTTTTTAACAATTATTTTCTGGGCTGGGCATGGCGGCTTACACCAGTAATACTAACACTCTGGGAGGACGAGAAGGGTGGATTGCTTGAGCTCAGGAGTTCAATTTCTGCCTGAGCAAGAGGGAGACCCAATCTCACCAAAAATAGAAAAACTAGTTGGACCTGCAGTCCCAGCTACTTGGGAGGCTGAGACAAGAGGATCACTTGAACCCAAGAGTTTGACATTGCTGTGCTATGATGATGCCATAGCACTCTACCTAGGGTGATAGAGACTCTGGTCTCCAAAAAAAACTAACAAAAACTCAATCTGGCTATGTGCATTCCTCTTGGTGTGAGTGTCTCAGCATGTGATACCTTTGGTGCTTATGGGGTAGAGGACTCTGCTGCTCTGTGTCTTTCTTGCATGTTTTTCTGTATTTTCTTCTCCTTTTCCCTGTTTCCTGGTAATAGATTATCCCTGATATCCTTTACATAGATTAGATTAAAGTTTAAATTATTGAATGTATCTTTAGATTTTTATGTCCCCTTCATGTAATTTAACAGACATGAAAAATGGTAAACATCTCTCTGAAAATAAACTGAATTAAGTTGCTTTATAGTTCTCTGACCCTCTATTGATTTTTTTTGTTTGTTTTCCTCTCTCTTTGGGTCAGCAACTTTTCAATAGAAAGAAAAGTCTTCCTACCTCTGGCTTGGAAGATTGGACTAAATGTGCAATGACCTGTAAACCTATAAGTTCTTCCTTATAAGAGTGTGTTTTCTAAAACTTTGCCTCTTTCTCCTTCTTAGTTCAGGATTCTTCTAATTTTCATTCTCCTTTCTTTACATTTCATTGAATGTGTGTACAGATCCTACTCTGAAGCACACAAAGCATCAGGACGAAGAATCTCTTTTAGTTAGCCAAACTCATGATATCTTACCTACCATGCACACAAATAGCACCTTTCAGAAATTGCAGGGGACCTCAGAGCTCGTAAAAGCTATCTGTTCTCAGGGGTTTCAGGAAGAAGTTCACTTAGAATTACAGATAAGCCCCCAGACAAGCTAGTCAGTGGCGACGGAGTGGGGGTGGGAAGGAGGTGTTTGATTTTGTTTTGCAGAAAACTTATAAATCAATCCTACCTAATACGTCAAATAAAAAGAGGGTAGCTAATAATGTCCACCAAGATATTAATGCCCTCTGTTTTAAGCCTCATATGCTCCTTGCTGACCTCTTCTCAAATCTATAAACAAACAAAGAAGTGCTGCTTTAGAATATAAGAATTGTTGCCTCTTTCTCAAGATGCAGAGTTCTTAAACCGAGGAAGCTGAAAACAGCCAGAAAATTGCTGACAGGGGCAGGTTAAACAGAAAGGAGGACGCTTTCTCCTTCTGCTGGGGTTTCAGCACCATCTACTGTTCAGATTAATCCTTCCCTGCATTGTAAACTGTGCATGTGGTTGTTACTTTGCAAGTAGTGACAATGGAAGGCATTGTCTTTGGAATTCATTGTCCTTGCCTCAAAAGTGCACATTTCATTTCTTTTGTAGTTTGAGTAAATATTTGCTTACTTTGTATGGGTAGATACAGCCAAATGCCCAGCAGATGCAATAACACATTTCTTTAATCAGCAAAGACCTCATTATGCCATTCTTGTGCATTGTCTGTGATAGAATTTACTTTATTTCACTGACACTAATGGGATTTCTTTGGGACCCTTTTGCTCAGTGACTCATAAGGGAGAGTTACTCATGTATAATAGCTGAAAGAAAGAGACTTATAATCTCGCCTCTAACAGAAAACATCCTATTTATTCTTTGATGAAAACATTTCTCCCCGGGTAAAAGATATCTGTGGTTCCCATTTATGATTCTTTTTTATCTTCCATCTCAGTCATAGGCATGCCAGAAAATGATTTTAATGATACCTTGACTTGAAGATAACAATTTACTTAATTTGTGAAGGAAAAGACTTTTCTGATAGTCCTTTTATAATGTCATTTCTTTTAAACCATAAAGAAAACTTCAGAAAAGAACATGTGAGAGGGTAAATTTAACATACTGCTCCCTCCCCACCTCTGCTATTATTTGTTATTTTGCTTGAGCGTAGGCACTTGCTGAAAATTCTGTGCATTTGAATGAAAGATATCCTGGCTGAGAAAACTTGCTACTACAGCGTGGTACAGAGCAAACCCTGGGAGGTTTGCTTTCCCTGGTGACCAGCAAAAGTAAGAGCAAGCAAGTTGACCATAAATGATTTTAAGACAAATTACAACATGCCTTATTAAAAACAAACAAAAAAAATCCTTCTTATTAATAGTAGTAACCAAGTTAGAGGCTTGTAGGCAGTCAGAAGCACTTGGGTGTCATTACAACAGTCTTCATAATTAAATAGGTGCTTTATGCTACACATTTAGACCAGGCAAATCTAATAACGTTGATTCTCATTTGGCTGCTTGTTTCCCAGGTACCTATACTTGGCCACCCTCAATTGGCTTGTGCATAGCACTTTCTATTTGTGGCAGTCAAGTTTATTAAACAGCTTTGCTTTGTGTTTTTCCCCCAGTCCTTGAAAATAGATTGGTAAGCATTCTGCTCAGGGGCGATTTGTAAATTGCTTTACGGAAGGCTCCAGGTAGTGCCCATTCCGACTGGGGTCAGAATTTGCCTTGTGTTTTTTCTGATGTCATTTGTCAAGTTGCGCAAATTGTTCAGAGAAACAGGCCACAGTCCTACATGGCAGTGGTTTGGGGCATGAATCAATTAAAAACCTTAACTTGGGAAAGTGGTGTATGTCCTTGCTATGTATTTCCTGCCAGCTAAAAGGGAAGATTAATTTGTCTTTAGTCAAGATGAAGTTATTATTCTTTTCTCCAATTGTTCCTCTTTTCTTCTTCATACAGAAAAGTCACCTTTTAATTGTGTTAACAAAAAGAGATGCAAGATAAATAAGGATGCTGTTGAGAAAAATAACCTGCTTGTTTTAAATTAAAAATAAAAAATCTCCATTCATGGGCAATAGCTACTCAACAGAAGACAAATCTTAGTGAAAAGTAAATATATCTAAAAGAAATCCCAATATCTGAAGGATTTCCAAAAGAGTAATAATTATAACCAAAATCCATTTAGAAACAAACCAAATATATAGATTCCTGACATATATTATGTGGGTGACAGTACACTCAGTGTGTTTTATTGCATTAGGGTATTTTTGCAGTTAAAGTTTATGCCTAAAATCAGGGCATCCATCTAGTCTCCCTTTCAGGAAACTAGGGCAAATGAAAAAAAAATTCTACCTAGATTTGAGATCTTTGAAGGGAATTTAACTATAGCCAGAGTGTGCAGCAAAACCACCCAAGGATAAGAGAGCCAGACCTGTATTTTATAGGGCGGAATGCCCTATATTTTTCTGTGCTATCTCCAAATCCCTCATAGAACCTGATTCAGGCCTTTACAACCACACAGCAGGAAATAGTGCTCATTAGAAGGAAAAAATCTCACAGATGAATTTCCAAACCAAAATTACAAAGACCAAGAGGAAGTCTGCCACCATAAGAGAGTCAGAAAATAGAACAAAGAGAAGAATGCACACCTGTGAAAGTGATAGTAATGGAGCAGACCTCTAGCTTAGTACCTGTGGCTTTCTGGAGGCTAACTTCACCCACCCCCTCTATCGTTCCCCACTCCCCACCTAACTCCCTGACAAAGTGGATTGGTTTCTTAAAAGTAATTGGGGAGAAGGGAGGACAAACCAGAATCTATGGTGGTTTTGTTTTGATAGCTGTTTTACAGTGTAGAGACTAATCACTTGCCAGAGAATAGCAATTACAAAATTATTCAGTTTTTCTTCTAGTTAAGAATTAGTCTCTAAAACCTAAATATAATTTTAATTAATGCATTGCTTCTGACAATAGATATTTTATTAATGTATTAAGTCAAATTTTCTCCCTGGGGGTTAAATACAGAAACTCGGTGTTTAAATTTTAGTAAAGTGAGACATTTCCTTTTTTTATTCTTCTTCTTATAAGTAGCATAAAATTTTAATTTTTAAATGTCATATGCTCTAGAATTAGAGTTAGCCATTTAGAAAAAATTGTAGCGTTCTGTGGCATATTCACTTTAGATATTTACATGTAAGTCCTAAGCAATCAAAGCAAGTTTCTCCGCACTGTCTAGCACAGAGGAGTAATCAGAGTGGCTAAGGGGGAAGGATGCTGAAATGGGTTGGAGCACTATATGGAGACATAGGTCTATGGGCCCAGAAGCACAGGAGACAGGAGCTTGAAGGTGGGTGCAGAGGTAATGGGCAGAGGAAATAATTGGCAAGGTTAGGAAATTGACTGTACTGAACAAAACAGTAAGTTGATTAGGTAAATAAGTGAATGTTTTCTGGATAAAACATATAAATAGTTATAGATGTATGTGTATGTGAACTATATGTGTATACATACTCACATACCCCCCACCTCAATTGGCTGAGAGTGCCTAATATTAATGACACTCAGTGACAATGAGCATATCGAGTGTCCATTTCTTGGTTTCTCAAACTATCCTCCACTAAAACGAACCAAGGCTTCCTGGAGAAATGATGGCTTCTAGGGGTCTACTGTAGAGAAAAACATGAAATAAGCCTAGAATATTTTGTTGAGTTAGGAAATACTACTGAATGATAGTGAAATTTCAACAGGACATAGAAGCCAGCTTAAAAGGATGCCCCCAGCCCAAAATGTGGATAATTTGAGCACCAACATAAATACTGATAGTAATGTATTACAATAAAATAAGAAGCTATTAGTTTATATTAACATAAGTAAATAAATAAAGGGGAAAGAGGAGAAAGCTCTTCCTTAGAGTAGAACAGCAGCTGGGATATGCAGAAGCAATGTTGGGCCATGGAAATCACCATTGGCAACTGTCATAGGAGTGACCTATTCATCCAGGATTCTCCAATGGCTGATGAGTCTGACGAGCATCAGGTATTAGTATAATCTTGGAATACTTCACCACAAAGTACTCATTAGTTACAAGGAGGGAAATGGTAAGTGTAAGGTGGAGAAGTCAGATAAGCACTCTCATACATACAGAGGGTGCCCCCAAAAATGTATACACATTCTAAGAAAGGAAAAAAATGTATTAAGATTGTAATACTTAATATATATGATAACAGGAGATGAATGAAAATCATGCTGATCACTCCTGTACTTTCACAAGTCAAACAAGACTTGAGTATTACAATTTAATACCGATTTTTCCTTTCTTAAAATGTGTATACTTTTTTTAGCACCCTCTGTGTATGTGTGTATTGGGTGGAGGCATGAAATAAACAAATGCAGTAAAACATTATATTTGCTATCAGTGGAGTCTATATGAAAGGGAAAGAGTTCACACTTCTCTGGCAACTTTATTATGAGTTTGAATCATTTCAAAATAAATTATTTTTTTTTAAAGCAAGAAAAAGTACAAATGCAGACTCAGGGGGTAACAGTCAGTAATGAGTACAGATGGAGGGCAAGAGCTTGCACAGTGAGTGCCATGTGAACCCTCTGGAGGCTCCTTTTTTATGTTCTGTACTCAACATAAATTGGAGTAGATAATAGCTACTTCATGATAGCTTCTTGATCTATAGCACTTCAAGTCGCAAAGCTTTATTTTCATTATGGCCATTCAGAGAGCTTCAGTGACTTATCTTTCACTGACTCTCATGAGTAGGGATAGAATTAGGTACCCAGAGCCTGATTACAGGGAGAGAAACAGGATGCATATAAAACAGTCAAATAATATTTCACAACAATGCACGAGCTTAGTGTTGAAGAAACTGAAGAGTTATTCATACTCATGCACTTCATAAAAGGTGGTTAGATTCACATGCTCTTCAGAGAGGCAGCAAGCTGCATCCAGTCTGGCTGGCCATCTGTGGAACCTGGCATCCCCTCTTTCATGGTGCCCACCTCACTTGAATACTAGAAATGGAGATTCATGTTTTCCTGAGGCAGTCCATTTCCCTGTGGGAAAATCAAATTAATAGAAATTTAATGGTTCTTCCTTATATGGAACCAAAATATGTCACTTTGACTTACTCTTTGCTTATGATGGAGCAAGGCAAAATAAGCTTAATCGATCTTCTGCCTACAAACCATTCACAGAATTTTAAATTTCAAAATATTAGGGGGGTGCAAATGTTCCTTGTTGCATAGTTAACTTTTGTAATACTTTAGTCAGGGGTATAAGTGTGCCCATTACCCAGATAGTCTTCATTGTATCCATTGATGAGTGCATACCCTTCTCCTTCCTGCCCCCTCCTTGAACGCCACTGAATTTTACTTCCATCTCTGCACATATGTGCTCATTGATTCATCCCAGGGATGCAAGGATAGCTCAATATACAGAAATCCACAGCTGTGACTTACCACATAAACAGAAGCAAAAACAAAGATTGTATGATCATCTCAATACATGCAGCAAAAGCATTTGATAAAATTCAACACTCTTTCATGATTAAAACCCTTAACTAGCTAGGCATAGAAGAAACATATCTCAAAATTTAAAAGCCATATATGACAAACACACAAGCAACATTAACATCATACCAAATGGGGACAACTTGAAAGCATTCCCACAAAGAACTGAAATAAGACAAGTGCTGGAAGTCAACATAGTGCTAGAAGACCCAGCCAGAACAGTCAAGCAAGAGAAAGAAGTAAACTTTATCGAAATTGGGAAAGAGGAAGTCAAACTTTAGCTCTTTGCTGACAACGTGATCTTCAAGTCTCTACCAAGAGACTCCTGGAATGGATAGGTAAATTCACCAAAATCTTAGGTTGAAAATCAGTATACAAAAATCAGTAGCTTTTCTATATACCAATAATAGTTAAGCAGAGAGTCAATCAAAGACTCGGTACCATTCACAATAGCTAAAAGAAAATAAAACACCTAGGAATAGACTTAATCAAGGAGGTGAAAGACATTTACAGAGGGAACTATGAAACACAAAGGAAATAGATCATAGTTGTCACAAACAAAGAGAAAAACATATCAGGCTCATGGATTAGTAGAATCAACATTGTTACAATGTCCATCCTACCCAAAATGATTTACACATTCAATGCAATCCTCATCAAAATACCAATGTCATATTTCACAGATCTAGAAAAAATAATTCTATGTTTTATTTGCATCCAGAAAAGAGAATATCTAATGCAATTTTAGTCAAAAAGAACAAATCTGTAGGCATCACATTATCAAATTTCAAACCATACTACAAGGCTATAGTAACCAAAGCAGCCTGGTATTGGCACAAAAATAGAGACAGAGACCCTTCACATATTTGAATTTAGCTTTTCTCATACCAATCAATTTCATTTATGTAGCTGTTACAGATATGTTAGATTCTTCACTAACTCTGGTGTATTACCTGTTGATGAATCCAAAGCATATCCCTAGTTAAATTATAATCTGATTAAGGCAAAATTAAACCAAGTTATTATCTCTCTAATGTGAAACATTACATGTTATTAATGCAGTCTAAGGTTGCATTAGCTTTCTTTGGCAACTACATGGACCTCATGAACACTGAAATGTTCAAATTCTATCAATGTGAACTGCGAATCCCCCAGTGTGTACCTATATAGCTGGTTGTTTAAGTGTAGCGTTTTTCCTTTTTCCTTATTAAATTTCATCCTAAATGAAAAAGTTGGTCGGGTGTAAAATCACTATGAATCTTTATTCTCACCTAATGTTTAAGGTATTCCTTTTAGATGTGAATTTAAGCAGAACTTATAAATACAGTTCATCTAACACTGATTTTATTTTTATTGAAAAATGGGTCCAACTATAGAGTGCTCAAATTCATCCCTTGAGATGGTACCTCTAGGATTATTGTCATCATTAATTAGCAGTCTTTTCTGTAGCATTTAACTATGATTAAAAATAGTTCTCTGTCCAGCTTTCTTCTTTCATTTGAGTTAAGTTTGGTATCAGTTCTTTGACTAGCTCCACACCTTTAAAGAATTTCTACTTTTAAAATTTCTCCCTATAAAAATTAACCTTTTTAAAAAGAAAACACAATACTACTGAAAGATATCATCAAAACCATTACAGTCAAGAAATATGCTAACCGAAAAGATATGTCTCTTTTCATGAATGAAGATGACTGAAATATACATTAAACATTTTCCTGCTAGGCAATAAGTGAATATCTTGGCACTATGAGTGAAAGATGAGGAAATCATAAACTAAAATAAAGCACTGGTATGATATGGGGAAAACAACATCAAAGTGGAGTTCTTAGCTTATGGACCTAAAGCACATGTTTTTTAGAAACAATAAGAGCTAGCTGGGTACAGGGCGCACTGCGGATCCAGTGGCTCACACCTATAATCCTTGCACTCTGGGAGGCTGAACTGGGTGGATCCCTTGAGCTCAGGAGTTCAAGACCAGCACGAGTAAGAAAAAAAAAATACACACAATGAGAGCTATAAATCAAAAAGCCTTTCCACCAACAGTGAAAGTTGGGATATAATATGGCTTAGATAAGTGTCATAATTTATATATCTACTTGTTGATATAACTGTTAACTGAGTGGTTATTAACAAATTCATGGCTGTTAATAATCTTTAGAACAAAGCACTTAGTCATCTAGACATTATAGAAAAGACTACAGAAGAAATGTATTCTTGTAAATGAATATTGTTTTAACACTCTAGGGGAATAAAGCACATGGTAAATATGTATTTTTAAGTATCAGTCCTTTGGAGTTCTGGACTTATTATTCTCTGCAGTACAAACCGACCACGGGTAGGGAAGTTTAGGATGGTGTTGTCCTATTTATTGTTGCTATTTAATTACATCCAAATCCAGCCATCAATTCACAACTCGAGTTCTAATGGCCTTTGAGAGTTCTATGCATAGAACAATAGCCGAAGCGACTCTTCAGAATAAAAGTCATAAATACAGGTTCTTCCTGATGTTGACGAATTAAAACCAAAGAAGGGAAGACAGTTTGTTTTGCAAGAAGCCATCTGTTTATTTGTGTACAGTGTTTGTATTCAAATTTAAGGAAATTAATCAAGTAAAAAGCATCAGAATTCACAACACAGAAAACAGGAGTGCTGAACAAACATACACTTTGAGAAAACAAAGTAGCTAATGAGATTTTGAACCTCTTTAGTTTAATCTTCTCTGGTCCCAAGGAGAACTCTCTGGTGTGTGTACTGTGTGTGACTCACTTTGCATTGATTCTTGCTACCACAGGGTTCAGAACATGAATGGGCGACAAGTACAAAGTTAATAAATTAGCGGCTGTCAGCACAGCAACTGCACCCACATAAGCATTTATGTAGGGAACATTGCTGATCCTTGGTTAACAGCCAGCTAACTTTCCCAATATTAAATAAGCTGTCCTGGATCCCTACATGTGCATAAAGAGATGAACATTTCTTTAGGAAACAAATGTCATTCAAAAATGAGAGCCAGAATTTCAAATGGCTCTAGGCTTTGGGGGTTGTGCCAGCTCCTTCCTGCTTGCCCAGAAGTTGTCAGGAGATAGGGAGACAAGATGTTTTTAGGGACTGGAGCCTGGACATTTGACTATTTGACTCGACACTTGGAAGTTTGGTGTGTGAGCTTAGAGCTAGAGCCAGCATTTTAGGCATAAAATCACAACTGCTTGTTAACTGTCTAAGACAGTGACTTCATTACTCATGCAGTGAAACTCTCTACAGCCATCTGTACCCCATGGCAGGAATTCTTTGAATTCCTTCAGCAGTTAAATATCTTCAGTTGACTATTCATAATCAAAAGTGCAAATTACTATATTATACACAGTAGATTTTTTCTCTGGGTGATTCGTGTATGGATGCTATGTTTTTAGTAAAGTGAGGAGAGGCAGAATAGCACAAGAGACAAGTTTCTTAACCACTCTGAGACATCAGTCTCCTCATCTGTTAAATAGGGGTAATAACAGTACCTATTTGCTAGGAATAAATGAAAGAATCCATGCAAGGCTGTTAACAGTGCTAAGGGGCTCAGTTAGTTATTATAATACGAGGGCTCTTCTTCTCTCTGCTACCTGTGTAACACACAATAAGTGGTTAATGGAATCAACAAATGAATGTATTAAAATAAAAATATAAATTGCAACATCAGTGGCCAGCTATTTAAAATAGAGTTAGGCAACATCTTTGTCAAATAAAAACCACAGTGGTATATAATTTTAGCCTGGGATTACCTGTTTCAGTTTTCATTTTATAGATGAGGAAAATTTAAATTCAAATATGTCAGATGACATATTAAATCAAAATGGGGTTATTCCTAGATTTTTGCTTAGAATAAGGTTTAGTCTTGCCTCCTTTTCTTATTTAAAAAAAGAAATTATTCTGTATCAATTCCTGAGGGTCAGTGAATCAATAGAACAGATTTTATTACATGGCTCGCAAAAGCCTCAGGTTTTGAAATAGGGATTTTCCATCCCATTACCTCTTAGCTGGCAGTAACTGTGGTTCACTTTTCATTTTGTGGACATGACTCATTCAACAGTGACTAAAAGCACATTAATCCACTTATCACGATCTTTTCCTATTTTCAAAAAACAGCACAAGTGTATCCCACTGCTACATTATAATCTACTTAGGACAGAGATTTCCCTTTTCGTACAACCTGAAAAGTTT
This sequence comes from Arctocebus calabarensis, assembly GCA_963573935.1. Taxonomy (NCBI): domain Eukaryota; kingdom Metazoa; phylum Chordata; class Mammalia; order Primates; family Lorisidae; genus Arctocebus; species Arctocebus calabarensis. The sequence continues at coordinate 5,421 of CAUYON010188776.1, read as the reverse complement.
TCTTTCCATATATGGATAAAATGATTAAAAAAAAAACTATTCTAAATTTTCCATTTAAAAAGAAAATTTTAGTGTGGGCTGTAGGGAAGGAAGACCCTTTAAAGCTCCCCCTATGAGGTATAATTTCAAACTCCCATCTGAGATCTTAATCCAAGGGGTTCACTTAATAAAATATTTGTGGCTTTCGGATTTTGGCTTGGAGGAGGTCAAGGTGCAGCTTTCTTTGGTCATCCTGAATCTGGCTTCATCCAACACCAGCCACTTCCACCATGCTGGCTAAGTTCAACACCAGTGAGATAAAAGTCGTGTCCCTGAGGTGGACCAGTGGCGAAGTTGGTGCTATGTCTGCCCTGGCCCCCAAGGTTGGCTCCCTGGGTTTGTCTCCAAAAAACGTTAGTGATGACATTGCCAAGGCAAGCGTGACTGAAAGGGTCTAAGGATTACGGTGAAACTGACCATCCAGAACAAACACGCCCAGACTGAAGTGATAGCTTATGCCTCTGCCCAAACCATCAGAGCATTCAAGGAACCACCAAGAGACCGGAGGAAACAGGAAAACATTAAACAGAACAGAAATATCACTTTTGATGAGATCGTGAACATTGCCAAACAGATGTGGCACCAATCTTTAGCCACAGAACTCTTTGGAACCATCAAAGAGAACCTGGGGACAGTCCAGTCGGTGAGACTCTGTGTCTATGAGACTATGTCTCTATGAAATATTTTTTAAAAATAATTAGCCAGGCACTGTGGGTATGCCTATAGTTCCAGCTACTCCTGAAGCTAGAGAAGAGGATCATTTGAGCCTAGGAGTTTGAGGCTACAGTGAGCTGTGATTTTGCCATTGCACTCCACCTTGGGCAACAGAGCAAAACTCCATCTCAAAAAAAAAAAAAATTAAGGGACTATGAGCGTGTGAATATCATTTACAAACTGTCTCAGCTAAGCAAGCCCATTCTATGCCCTCTGAAAACTATAATGTAAAGGGTGGATTTAAACATAAATTGATAGTCCTTATTTTGAAGAAGTATCATACATACATCATTTTGTCAATGATGTTCATTACCACATTATTTATGATTAACATTTCTAACAAAATTTGCTAAAACACCTGCTTGCTTCAAATGGTTAAAACCATAAGCTGATAGCACATTATGCGGGTTATAAAAATATGTTAACAAAATTATGAAACCATACCTGTATAATATTATGTAGGGGGAAAAAAGAACATTATATGTATCACATATTTGCAATATGTAAGATGAAACAATTAGAAAACTATGAACGTGAAAGGTGAGGGGAGATTATACCAATATGAAAATAGGTGTTTCGAGTAGTAGGGTTTATAAATTGTTTTTCTTTCTCTCTCTCTCTTTTTTTTTTTAGTTTGTAGTTTTTTATTTTTGTTTTTGAGATAGAGTCTGCTTTGTCACCCTAAGTAGAGTGCCGTGGCATCTTAGCTCACAGCAACCTCAAACTCTTGAGTTTAAGTGATTCTCTTATGTCAGCATCCCAAGTAGCTGGGACTACAGATGCCCACCATAATGTCTGGCTATTTTTACAGATGGGTCTCACTCTTGCTCAGGCTCATCTCGAACTCGTGAGCTCAAGCAGTTCACCTGCCTCGGCCTCCCAGAGTGCTAGGATTACAGGTGTGAGCCACCTCTCCCAGCCCTTATTTCTGTTCCTTATTTTAATTTTTCTGAATTTTCTAAATTTACTGTACTAAAACATTTATCACTGTTATAATAGTAGATTTAAGAAAGCCCAACAAACTTCAAATCAACATGGATTTTCCCTCCTGCACTTAGTTGAAATGTAGCTTTCTAGTGAAAATGGAGTGCTATAAAAACCTTTTCAAAGAGATAATTCAGAGGAGGCTGCCAGAAAGCCTCTTGTGAGCTCTTCAGAGATCTAACCCTTGTGCTCCGCAGCTCAGTTCTCCTGCTCTGAGAAAGTTCACAGAATGAGTATTTTCATCATCTCATATTAAAAATGACCTCCTGACTTGAATTTGAGCTTCCCAGATGACTGAGATTTGCTGGTCACAGCATAAGAAAAAAATAAAGCAAAAGTACTTAGTCTTTCATCCTGTTCTTGAATACTGCATTTTATTTGTACGTGAGCTCACAGGCTTTGTTGGTGGTGTTTGTTGTGTTTTAACTCTGCAGATCCAACAAGGGTAATGGTACCCCCTTCCAGCATGGACGTCACTGTTGGAGAAAGTATCGTTCTGCCGTGCCAGGTGACTCACGATCACTCCCTAGACATCGTGTTTACTTGGTCATTTAATGGACACCTCATAGACTTCGACAAAGATGGGGACCACTTTGAAAGAGTCGGAGGGGTAAGTATTAATATCGGACTAGCCACAGGAAGCCCAACATGCAACTGAACTTCTCAAAACTGACTAACTTGTTTAGACTAACTTCAAAAAAAAAAAAAAAATACATGAAGTTAAAAAAAAAAAAATACATGAATTTTGTTCAAGCAGCTTATGTCAAAAAATCTTGGTTAATTCCTGCTCCTTTTTGCATGTAAAAATGCAGCACCACATGCCTGAGCGACACTGTTTGGCAGGCCTGCTCCCTGAATTAGGAAACTGAGGCTCACAGAGTTGGTATGGTATGATTTGCATTGGTCTCATAGCTACTAAATTACAGAACTCAGCTTTAAACTTCAAATCCCAAGCTCTCTGCCGCATATATACCATATACCAAGGAACTCGATTAAGAAAATAACTTAAGGATAATTTCTGTGTATGTTGTAGGCTGCTAATTAAATTGCCTTTGGTCTTGTAGAAAATTCCTCAGTATAAATTTAGGGCTTTCTAGAACCTGACCTAATTGAGTTATTTATTATCTTCAAGTAATCTGAATTCAAATGGTTGAATTTTCAAATGCCTTACTTTCCATAAAAATATCTGTTGTCATTGAATACATAAAAAAAAGAGGTTACGTCTCAAAATGATTTGTATCTATCACAATTATTCTCAAAAATACTGTTCTCTTCCTCGGCCTCTTAACTCAGTGCTTAGGGTGCCAGCCACATGCATCATGGGTAGTGGGTTCGAACCCAGCCAGGGCCTGCTGAAACAACAATAATAACAATAACCAAAAAATATCCAGGCATTATGCCGGGTAGCTGTAGTCCCAGCTAGTTGGGAGGCTGAGGCAAGAGAATCACTTAAGTGCATGAGTTTGAGGTTGCCGTGAGCTATGACACCACAGCACTCTACCAAGGGTAACATACTGAGACTCTGTCTCAAAAAATATGTATATATTGTTCTCTGCTCTGAGACATAGCCCTCTGTTCCCAGTGATAAAGATTCACTCAATCAGCCAATCAAAACTGATGCCTAACTGTCAGAATGAATGTCCTGCCAGACAGAAATGGAATTTATTTATTTATTTATTTATTTATTTATTTATTTTTGAAACAGAATCTCACTTTGTTGCTCTCTGTAGTGTGCTGTGGCATGTAGTTGGATTCTGAATTTTATATATGGCCTTTATATTGAATTCAAACTGCTTCTCACCATTGTACTATCTGACAGTCAATAGCTCACAACAACCTCAAACTCCTGGGCTCAAGTGATCCTCTTGCCTCAGCCTCCTGATTAGCTGGGACTACAGGCACTGCCACAATAAATGGCTATTTTTAAAGGCAGGGTCTCGCTGTAGCTCAGGCTAGTCTCAAACTCCTGAGCTCAGATGATTTACCTTCCTCAACTTCCCAGTCTGCTAGGATGACAGGTATGAGCCACCTCACCCAGCATTGCATTACAAATGGCCTTTCTGCTGGCCTAGTCCCAAGGGTGAGGCACAGATAAAGTCACCCTAACTGGGGTCAAGCCCTAATGACCACCTGTTACCGAGACCGATATGTATAGTTGCCGATATGTATACAACTATACAACAATGACAGATGCAACCAAAAAATAGCCGGGCGGTGTGGCAGGCACCTGTAGTCCCAGCTACTTGGGAGGCGGAGGCAAGAGACTCACGTGAGCCCAGAAATTGTAGGTTGCTGTGAGCTATGATGCCTCAGCACTCTATCCAGGGCAACAGCTTGATCATAGAGTCTCAGTGCCTGTGGCTCAGCAGGCTAAGGCACCAGCCACGTACACCTGAGCTGGCAGGTTTGAATCAAGCCCGGGCCCGCCAAACAACAATGACGGCTGCAACAAAAAAATGGCCGGGCATTGTGGCAGGCACCTGTAGTCCCAGTTACTTGGGAGGCGGAGGCAAGAGACTCGTTTGAGCCCAGGAATTGGAGGTTGCTGTGAGCTCTATCCAGGGTGACAGCTTGAGGCTCTGTCTCAAAAAAAAAAAGACCTTATCGTAGAAACAGTGTTTTGAAGGGTGGACTAGGTGCTGGCAACAGTGTGTATCTTCCCAAGGAGAATACTTTGAAGGTGACCATAGTGATAATCAACAATGAGGTATGTAGTAGCCTTTTCTCTAGGATGAGTCCATGAACTTGTGCACAACAGTGGTTTGAGCTGCATGGGCCCACTTATATGTGGATTTTTATTTTATTTATTTTTTTTAGACAGAGTCTCACCTTGTCACCCTTGCTAGAGTGCTGTGCTGTTACAGCTCACAGCAACCTGAAACTCTTGGGCTTAAGCCATTCTCTTGCATCAGCCTCCCAAGTAGCTGGGACTACAGGCACCCACCACAAAGCCTGGCTATTTTTAGAGGTGGGGTCTCGCTGTGGCTCACGCTGGTCTTAAACCCTGAGCTCAGGCAACCCCCCTCCTCAGCCTCCCAGAGTGGTGGGATTACAGGTGTGAGCCACCGCACCCAGCCGGGTTCTGCAGGACTTGATCATGCACACATTTTGGTACACTCAGGTTCCCGGAACCAGTCCCTGTGTATACCATGGGATCAGTGTATAGCTATTTAATCCTCATAGATCCTATGAATAGATTAGCAATGATCTTCCCATATCATTGAGAAATTGTAGGACTTGATCAGTAAGCAGAGGAACTTGGATAAAAACCAAAGTGTTATAAATAAAACAGCTTTCAGGTTAAAACAAAATCAAACTTTTTCTAAATTTGACTTAGAATCTTTGACATGATCGTTTCACAAAGAAAACTGATCATGACTGTCAAAGATACCCGTTTAGATTTACTCTGCACTTCACAGTTTTCAGAAGGATTTCACATATACATAAAATCTCATTGGATTTCACAACCTAGCCCAAAGTTCTTACAGAAGCCAATAAATTAATACCCAGAGAGATTAAAAGGCAGGTAGAGGGAGAGCAATTAGGGGGAACACACCTACGGTGCATCTTAGCAGGGTACTGGCGAAACTTATTAAAGGTAGAGTATTAATGTCTTTATATAGTGATCAAGGAAATGCCATGAAGGATATCTGTAACAGTATGATCAAAATATTTCTGAATGTA
>CAUYON010188775.1:0-12554 GCA_963573935.1 Arctocebus calabarensis | reverse complement strand
GATGTGCGTTCCTCGACCTTGTCTCTTGGCTCAGCTCCAAACCGTTGGCTTTCTCACTAAATTTCTGTCCTTTAACTCTCCTTCTGGACAGGAGCGTCTGCAGAAAGCTGGCTACAGACCGCCATCTTGGCTCCTCCCCCCTCCACTCCTTGAATTTTTAATGTCCATTTCTTTCTTGGAAACATACTAATGTCTGGGATGTTTCCAAGGGAAAAAAGTTTGCCAGGAGTAGCAAATACAGACATTCTGTGAAGAAAACTAAGAATGTAATAAAGTCAGTCTTAACTGTTGTTTCCACTCAGAATTTAGAGCTATAATATTCTGCATTGTTTACATTTTCCATTGAATTGTCCGCCCTTATATTCATCTCCCAAGATCCTATGTCGAACCTTGTCCTATGTGCTGATTTTCCTGTTCTGCTCCAATATCGGAAGACAGCTGATACTTCTTTTTTGTTGTTATGTTTGTTCTCCTGATGTTGGAGCCTGTCTGACATTTCTTTGTGTACAATGCTAGCCAACAGATAGCTTAGGATGTACTCTTTCTGTTTCTCTGCAAGCCAGGTGTTTTGATGTTAACAGGTGATTGTGCCTTGTATTTATGTGGTTGTGCTTCTAGGAAAATGGCAGGGAGAAGGTGTGTAAGTGATGATGATATTGCAGTGTGGATTTTTGAGGACAGTGAGATAAAAGGAGAGTTTAGTGATGAAAGTGAGCATGAAGAAACTCTTCTCGTATGCAGTGATATTAGTCCCAGGGAAACTGAAGCTAGTGATGAAGAAGAAAATGGTGGTAATATGCAACCTATAACACATAGCTGGGAGGTTTTTTGTGATTATGATGGCAATTTTATAAAATTCCTGTACTTTGTCACATAACAGAAATTCCCCATTCCTCAAAGTGTTTGGCCAAAAACTGAACTTGAATATTTCAGCTCTTTTTCTCAGATGATTTAGTTGGTGAAATTGTGACTGCAGCAAATATGTATGCAGAGGAAAAAATACAGAAGATGACTCCATTAACAAAACATTCAGTGTGGGACTCATGGAATGATGTTTCATCAGGAGAAATAAAGGTGGTCTTTGGTGTAATATTGAACATGTCCCTGAATTTGAAGTCAAAATTAGCTAATTTACAGAAGAGTGACTAGACATAATCCCATTCTGCAAGGATGTTTTCTGTCATCTCTGTTTTTTTCCAAATATTTTAGATGTTGCATTTAGTTCCTCCTTTTGCAGTTCAAGGGAATGTGTGTACCTGAGGGAGTAAGGTGAAGAATGTTAGTGAGTATATTGACAATAAATGCAAAGAACTTTGTGTACCGGGAAGAAATGAGCCTATAGATGAGAGTACATTAGGTTCCAAAGGAAGGATTCAACTCAAGTGTACAATCCAAAGAAACCCACAAATGGAGCCTATGAAATTTTTACTTGTATGAATAAGAAAATATATATGTGTTTTCTCACATTCTCTATTGTACGAGAACATCAGAAAGTCTTCTTCATCCTGATTTGCCTTTTATATTTTGAATAGTGATTCACTTGGCATAAGTTTTGCAAGCATATACAATTGATTTAGCCTATCACATCTACACTGACAGATTCTACACAAGCCTTGTTTGTAAATTGTGTAAAATGAAAAAAATATATAACAGGCACAGTTATGACTTCTAGGAAGGATTTTCCAAGGGATCTGAAAAAGAAACTTCAGAAATCTGAATTGCATGCCTATCAATGTGATATGAAAATGATGTGTTTCTCATTGCATGAAAAGAGGTTAGGGACAATGCTGAGTACATTCTTCGGTCCTAAGAACAGTTCATCACTGATTATAGGAAGAAACAACTGATTCAGTTTAAAAAAACTGACAGTTATTTTAGAATATACAAAGTTTATGTGCAGGATGGACAGAATTGATCCATACAGCAGATTATACGGATTTGCAAAGAGGTCCTACAAATGGTGGAAAAAATTATTCTTCAGGAGGATGGAAGTTGATAAGAAGGAGAGAGGAGAAAAAGCGCAGATACACCTTTCTGACAGCAGAAATCTCATCACTCAGCTTATGAACAATGTGACAAAAGAAATTCAAGCAACAAGGGAAGACTCTTATCTTCTGATATTGATGAAAGGCTAAATGGGAAGATACATTTTATAATGAAAAATGAAGAAAAAAATCAGCAAAGGATTGCATGGTTTGCAGCAGAAGATATGAGAAAGTGGAAGAAGAGAAATCAGTTTCTACTATGAGACTTGCAAGAGGAAGCCTAGACTTTATCCTTGAGATTGCTTCAAGATTTATCAACCTCAGAAAAATTATAAACAAAAATAAACAAAAACACTTTATTTTTTATATGACCTACAATAGATAATAAAATCATCAGTTGAGTTCATATTTATGTTTTTCTCTTTTAAAACTGTAGGATAATTACAAGTATCCACCCCAAATAAATAAGAGCTGAAAAGTATGTGGGTGGCAGGAATACTTTATTGAAAAGGGTAAATAACTCACTTCTCCATTTATTTACAAGACGACTTTGGGACTAGTATAAACTATAAATTACGTTGTCTACAGAAAATGGTGCATAAGGTTTCTCAGATGTAGCAGCTCAGATTGAAGGAGGTAATAGACACTCAAACAAGTAATTGCGGCAGCATATTATATGCTCATAAATAGCCATGTGGTGGTTACATGGTGTATTTCTTTCCCATGTCTACTATAACACATTAACCACAAACTCAATAGATTAAAATGATACACATTTTTTTACTGTTTTGGGTTTGGAATTCTAAAATTAAGGTGTTGGTAGGGATGTTCCTTTGGAAGATTTAGAGAAGAATCTCTTTCCTTGCCTTTTTTCATTTTCCAGAGGCCCACTACGTTCTTTAGTTCATGACCTTTTCTTTGCTTCTCTCCAATCTCTTGGTTCCCTTGTCATTTATACTACTAACTCTTATCTATTACTTCTCCTTTGTAAGGACTCTTTTTGATTACAGTGTGCCCACTCAGCTAATCTAGGATAATTTCCACAACCTTCCCCATTTTTTTTTTACATCAGAAAGCATTTATACACAGCTCAAAATTTTTAACTTATGCACATCTACAAAGTTCCTTTTACCATCATAAGATAATGTATTCACAAGTTCTAGTATTAGGACATAGAAATCTTTGGGAGCCATTATTCAGCCTACCACAAATGTGCTATGCAAAACAGGGAAACATTCAGCCTTAAAAGGAGAGGAGCATATGGAAGAGACCTCTTTTAAATCAGGTCTTTAAGGGAAAGATGAATCTTCAGCATGACTGTGAATTGTGGAGAACAGCAGGCTGAGAGGAACATCTCATAAAAGTGAACATTATGATTCACAGGACTAACTTTGGAAGGTTCTGTTTAATTCAGACACTCACTGCATCTACACTTTTATCGTCTAGACACTTATTGCTGTCCAAGAGAATGAGAAAAGCCTAACAGAGCCCACATAATCGGGATACAACCCCAGGGATTCCTGTTGCAAAAACATAAAACAATCAGATCTTTGTCAATAAGACAAGATGAGGAAAAGGCTGTTAAGTGCAAAAACAATTCTATCCAAAACGCTTTTTTTGAGCTGTAGACTTTATAAACTTTTCTACCTTACCTGCTTGCCACACTATCCTTATATCATAGAATCAATACTTATAAAAATAACACTTAATGTTTTTATTCTCCTTTCTAAACTTGTTTCTTCTCCTGTGATTTCCCTTGTTCTAAGGGTACTACACTTATCTCAGCCTCAGTGTGTGCAAAGTGAAGAAATGGTTGTTCCCCCTTCCATCACATGAATCCAATCCAGTTTATTTCCAAGTCCTCTGATTTCATTTATCTTACTCCAATAAGGGAGAGATGAGAGAGGTAGGCAGGCCACTCTGAAGAGCTGCAATAGGAATTGGCTTTCCCTTTATTCTATGGTTCAATATCACTTTTCGGTTTCTTCAAATACTATATTTAATTATTGAAGAACCTAAAGTTTCACGTTGTGTATTCTGAGCTGAAGCATTACCATTAGCATTCAGTAGACAGTGTAGATTCATCACATCCTGGAAGTGCTCCAGACCATTTCTAAATCATCAAGAGGGGGTCTCTCTTCAGAGTCAAAGGTTTCTAACCTAAGACTGAAATAAAAGAGGCTCCGATGATTGATGTCTCATTGGTGACTATGAGAAGTTTAGGGTAGGACGTAAAGGTGAATTGAAACAGACAAGCAGGGCTAAGCACAGTGTCTCATTGCTATAATTCTAGCACTCTGGGAGGCCAAGGTAGGAGATTTCTTAAGGCCTGGAGTCTTTGACCAACCTGAGTAAGAATGAGAGAGAGACTCTCTCTACAAAAAAATACAAAATTTAGCCAGGCATGGTGCTGCATGTCTTTAGTCTCCACTGTTCAGAAGGTTGAGGCAGGAGGATTGCTTAAACCCAGGATTTTGAGGTTTCCATAAGCCACGAGGATACCACTGTACTGTAGTCTAGGCAGCAAAGTAAGATCCTGTCTCAAAAACAAAACAAAACAAACCCCTAAAACTCCAGACAGGTGAGCAAAGTAATGGGAACACGAATACTGAGGCAACAGATTGGGGAAATGAAGTCCGTGAATTAAATAAGCATCAGGGTTGTGAGCAAGACAACCCGGGTGGAATAGGTAGCTGGAGATACCTGATCCACGAGCCAACACTCTGGGCAACCTGCACGGCAGACTGTGCTGGGACTCACTGCATATCAGACCTCTCACAATGAGTGCTAAGCAACCATTTGGAATAGAAAATTCTAAAACAATGAATAGTTTTACTTCAGAAGCACATTAGATGTGATTTTAATTATTGAAAATCAGTTGTGAGGCATGAGATACATCTTACTGGAAAATATTTTTGCCACATTTCTCACAAGTATACCTGTAACCTGAATTCCCAATCACATAGAAGCTCATGGAAAATTTCTGGTTAAATTTAAGTAAAAATTACTAGCTACAGGATACTAAAACGTAATAGCATATTCTCTTTATATGGATACAGTCTCTATGACACTATTATATTTTGAAAAAAGATTATTTCAATAAAATTAGGGGCTTACAATTTATTGAGCTATGAGAGATGGCAGAAGAACAAAATAATTAGATGGTTTTCCTTCAGTAGAAGAACAAAGATGCTTAAATACAATCTATAGTGATTTCTTTTTGGTAGTAAATTCAAGAAATCCAGAAAAACTGACTATTAGAACACAATTTTCTATATTTCCCCTTTATCTTATGTACTAGAGCCTTGCTTTTGTTATATAACGTTTACAAAATTCATATATAAAATCTGTTTACTGAGTGGCATAAGTTGAATGGTATGAATAAATCCAATTAATTAATTAATTCAATATTTTAGCATAAGAACAATAAGAAACTTAAAAATAAATATAAAATATTATCTGTGGGATGTTTCTGACCAATCCAGTGTAAGCTATCAATGAAAGTAGGTTCAGTGTCCAAAAATAGCAAGCAGGATAAGGTTAGTCAGCCAATAACAAAAATATTGTTTCAATGTTAAATCACTGTGAACTTTTAACAGCACTTTTAAAAAGAGAGCACCAGAAATGGTAAAACAATATATATTGCTCATTTGCCCTACTGATTCTTTGAAAAATGTCTTGGAAATAGGAAAACTAGAAAAGTTTACATATTGAACATATTATTTACAAGATAATTTCTCCATCTAAAAAATGATTTAACTAATAAATCTGCCACATCTGCAATATAATTTGAATTTAGAAATAGAAACTTTATATACAGATACAGTTAAAAAATAACAAGCCAGAATATGATTTGTTGTTTTTATGCACTTTTTAATGATATAAATAAATTAATAATTTGGTGATTTTGATATTAAGAAAGCTATGACATTCATGCAGCTTAACTCTTCACTAATTTTAATACTAAATCTAGCTATTTCTTCTTTAATGCTTGCCTTATGTAAAAGCATATTTATATTTTTCTAAAACTCCTGTATATTGGCACATAGGTGTATATTGTTTTCTTTGTTCTAGAAAATTATTTCAAGTTTTTATCATAGAAATCCTCCAAAAATAACTAATGCGTTTTTAGAAGGGTATAATGGTAACATCTTGCTATATTTGTTATTATTTTCATGAATTCTTGTCATATACACACCTAATTCTGTGGCACTCTGTTGTAATAGTAATTAAGTGATACTTTGAGAATAATGTGAACAATACTTATTAATGCTATGTTAAACGTTCTCATATCACATAAGAATTTTTGTGTCAAACTTCGTAAAATTTCATTCTTCCTTTTGCTTTAACAGATCACTTCATACATTCTCTAATTTATCTGCCATTGCAGTGGGCTATCGCTCTTTAATTTGGTAAAAGCTGGAAAAGCAAATATCAAAGTTTATTTGAAATGTATATAGAGGAAAGGCTAGGCAGTAACCTGTGAAATCTTTGTGTTTTACTTTGGAGAAAAATAAAATCCTTCATTTGAATGAAAGAATTTCACAGTGAATGTTACCTCTAGGGTCAAAAGCCATTTTGGCAAAATAATTTCCTAGGTTTTAGGAAAATTTCAAACATATTAGAGTAGTTATCACTATACACTTACAGCTAGGCAGAGCCACATGAGTTCCCAATGAAATACACCAATGTCACAGAAAATCCTTCAGAAAACAGAGGCCAAAACACCTCCCTGCTCATTTTATGAGTTTGGATTACCCTGATACCAAACTTGAAAAAAAAATATAGAGGAAATCAAAACCATAACCAATTCATTTCATGACATTAGACACAAAAATTATTAAGAAAATTAAGGCGTTCAAAAATAGAAAGTGAGGCCAGACATAAAATGTTTCCTTTTTATAATTTTAATTATTTTTAAAGTATTCCTTTTTTAAATTGAATACAATAACAATGTATTGTGTGTGTATAAGACATTTAGAAGTAGGAAGTCTAACAAAATATTATAAAGAGTGAGAAGGAAGTATTTTCTTATACTTCCTACATAATACATAATGTGGTGTAATATTATTTGAAAATACATGATGATTCCACATCCAGCTTCCTTGTTATGTGTATAGTCACACTTAAAAAACTGATATTTCAGGTAAAGGGCTGCTTGTCAAAGCATATGTAGGATGTGCAAAGCACATCATACCTAAAAGTAATGGAATACTTAAAGTGAAGAAGGCCTTTTCATTATGTGATAATCATATGGAAATAAAAAACTGTTTTGAATAATGCTACTACCTAAATATGGCAGGTTCTAATTTCACCTTTTGTACTTTGGGGGAAAAGAAAATGTAGTTAGAATTTTTTGGCAAGATGCTATAAGAAGAATTAGAATTTTTTGGCAAGATGTCCTTTCAAAATGGATGCTGACATTATCTTACTTAATTTGTTTCCTATTTCATCATGGTTACTTGATTGCTTAAGAACTGACAGATGAATACTAGAGATAACCAGGAAAGTAAGTGAACTTTTAAAAGAAAAGCATACTGAAAAGCAAAAGGTTAATGTTGAAGTGTAAATAAGAAGGCAAAATAGCACAAAATTTCAACTGGATTCTAAGAATTGTATAAAAGCCATTTCCCAGCAAGTACTCATGAAGACTTATCATGTGTGCTTGGACTGATTAATAGCAATATGAATAAAACACATACTTTGTAGGTAGAAAACAAAACATTATTAACCTTCCACAGACTGAATCATAGAAATCAGTTTTCAAACATTCCAGTATACCGAAATTGTGGGAAAGAAATATGCTATTTAACTTCTGATTACTAGGACAGAATGACTACGTTTAGTAATATATCAGGCAGGAAATCAATGGAAATGAAAATATTTATTACAGTACATCTCAAAAGTTAAACAGATTGTTAAACTATAAAAATTAAAGAATTTAAGAGTGTATCGTTTTCTAAACTGAACTGATGCTGGAAACTCTTGATGAATAAGATAAAATCTGCAACCTTGTTTGTTACATGAGGCAACAAAGTTAACTACTTCCTAAAAGTATTCTTCTTAACATCGTTATTCTGTCCTATATCTGTATCTGTTATGCTGTTTCTTAAAATATGTTTTCACATCATGGGTAGAACAAATAGCAGAAAAACACATTTTTTGGTGGGGGAGAATATACTAATAAAAAATACTCCTAAACAAAAAAATAAAATAATAAAATAATCTGAACTGACCTAAACATTCTCAATAAATGGGAAGATGTAGAGAAAGAAGTAAGTATTTTGAGAAAAGACATCTAACATAAGACTTATACTGTTCTTTTTTTGTTTTGTTTTGTTTTTTTGTCCGGGGCTGGGTTTGAACCCTCCACCTCTGGTATATGGAGCTGGCACTCTACTTCTTTGAGCCACAGGCACTGCCATTATACTGTTCTGTTGCTGCGTGTTTTCATATGTAAAGCATATTACAATTACTGGAGCTGATGCATGGTGGTAAGTCCTTGGAAGAAATATGCCTTTAGTGCCCAAACTCATTTTTGGTTGATATATAATGACACAGTTAAAGGAAATAATTCTTTGTCAGTAACCATTAAGATTGTGAAAAGATGAGAAAGAAAATCTATAAAGTCAATTACAGTAATATAATTTCATTATTATTGCTAGATTGCCTGAAAAATCACTGAACATAAAGAGACACAGCAAATAGTCTTTATGGCATATGCTAGGTTATCGCTTCATCTTTTCAAATAAAGCTCTTATACATTGAGAGAGTTATGCATTCCAGAAAATAAAGAATAACTTTAACATGTATCAGTGAACAAAAATTGCCAAGCAAATCAGTGACTTACTGCACAAATTGTTCTTCACCTGTTTTCAGAAGGTGTTTGAAAAATCAATTCAAAAGGAGGAATGAAAGTGAAGGCATAAAATAGGGTTACAGTTCGGCTCACCCCTGAATATGAAGAGATAAGTAAGATAGGGATATTTAAAAAAAAAAAAAAAAGAAGTCACAAAGGCATACAAATGTATGCCAGTAGTTTGTTGTACAGTTTAGAAAATCATTAATGAAAGACTCAAATATGGATTGATTAAGGGCAGAGTATGTGGAGGTGGTACTGGTATAGATGATGGTGGCATGTTGCAATGATGTCAAATGCTAAACTAAGAATATTTTTGAAGGTTTCAAAGCCTGCTTGATGAAATCTGATTTTAGAAAGATGATTTGTAGGGAGAATAGATTCCGGTAAGGGAAGAATGTTGCAGAGCTGTTGCAATAGTGCACCAATAAGATAAGTAGGACCCGAACTACAGTAATAACAGTGAGGATGAAAACAGAATTAAGAATTTAGAGCTATTTCCCAGGCAATATAAATAGATCATGTATATGTATGGGTACGCGTGTGTTGTGTCGGACAGGGGTCAATAGTGATAAAATATAGGGTTAGAATCCAAATCTCATTTGTTTATTATTGACATTATTAGTTTGAACTTTGGCAAATAATGAAAAGTCTATATTTTGGGGAGGGATGTCCAATTAAATTTGACGTACTAGTGGTTTTTAGAGTTCCTTCAAGAGAAAAAGAAAACTGGCTAATTTGTTCTTTTCTAGCATTTTTGCATAATTAGTTTGAAAGAAGTACTTTTTCATGCAATATATATCAAATGAAAATATTTTGAGTAAAAATATTTGCTAGGTTTTTATAAAAGAAATAAACTTTCTACAGAGCTACAAACAGTATGTAATGCATAGTTTTAGTATGAAAATATTTTGAGCTGTAGACGGGGAAAAAATGCTGAGGTAATTGTATCTTATTAGCTTCAGGGTATGTAGAATTAAAACTAACATCAATTACATAAAACAATGACACTGTAAATTAATATTTATCATTGGAAAACTCATTACAGCTGTATAAAATGACAAAAATACGATTCTTACTCTTGAGTATAGTTGTCACCTTAAAAATCAAAATTAATTGCTTTATCGCATCTCTGAGAAGCCCAACATCACATAATTAACATGCCTCAGGACTATTGTATTGTCAATAGCATAGCGTCTTCTAGTTCATGGAGATCTAATATTGTGTTACACAAACTCATTTCCACGTATTATACATGTTAACAGTATTTATCATTTTCTGACTGTAAAGAGATCCTCCCGCAAGAAAACTTTGAAATTGAAAGACTCATTTAAATATGTCTACTCTATTATTGATTTTGTAAAATTAGGGGTTGTATTACATTGCCAGCGTAACATTTAACTAACAAGCTCAGTTGGAAATTGTAAAAAGCAATGCCATTTGAGAGACACATTAGGAAAATAAGAAATAGCAATATTCATTATATTGCAGAAAGTTAAAGTTTGTATGTTTTCAAAATTATCTTCTAAAACTGAGGTTCTACTCTTGGCTGTTTTTCCCTTCTGCTACCACTTTGCTGCCTCTATAATTTCATAAGGTTTTGCACAAAAATGCAGATGTGACTATTTCTCAAATTCTTATAATGTTGGGAAAGAACTAGTCATAATTTAGTATAGTAAGAATGCATTTTTTGAAATAAGTTTACTTACCATTGGTTATCTTTAAATAGACAAATCTACTCATTTGCTTGCTAATATTTATATTAAAAGGTCATATAATATGTATGACATTCTACAGTTCTCTATAAATTCTTCAGTTTTTAATTATGAGAAAGTAAAATCTGTATAACTTTTCCCTATATTCTATATATGAGTAAACAGTAGTTATTTCATTTCTTCATCATTAGAAGAGAAATTGTTCTGAGCCATATTATAAATAGAACAAACATATTAAAGGTCAAGTAGAATATGTACATAATAGCTGTTTGTCTTTACTTATCGTTAGAAATTGCTTTAAGATTAATGCCTTTTTTCTTTTCCTTCACCCTCATTCCTCCTTCTTTCCTTTTCTTCCTTCTATTTCATAAAAAAATTAATAGCTATTTTGGTGAGATAATAATAAAACAAGAACTTTCGTGCTTTTTCTGGAAAGAAAAATGTCAATGTGAATCCACAGTATTAAAAGTTTCTGAACTTTGATGTAATAATTGAGTTCTAGAAATGCATTTATTTTAGTTTCCTTGGGCTGGCACAACACAATGCTACACATTGGATGGCTTTAAAAATAAAAGTTATTGTTTCATGCTTATTGAGCCTACTACAAAATCAAAGTATCAGAAGTTGTAGTTTCATCTTTGATATATGAATTTTGGAGGACATTTGAGGCTGGCCAGTTAAGTTCATGAACTCATCCTAAAAAAGGTGCTGCATATGTCATTGCTGAATTGCACTATGATCATTTCTGAAGTACTCCCCAAAGTCAATGCCTAGTCCGCCCTTCCAAGCAGTTTTGAAATTGTTTTTCTGAAATGGTCATGAGCACTATCATTGTCATACTACCTTTCATATCACGAATGTCTATAAAATGCCTTCCTTTCAAACTTTCTTTTGTCTTTGGGAGAAAGGAAAAAGTCATTGGGAGCCATATCCAGTGAACAGGGAGAGTGCTGTGATACATTTATTTGTTTACAGGCTAAAAATTCCCACAGAGACAGTGCCGTGTGAGCTGGTGCATTTTTATGATGCAAGAACCACACTTTTCTCATGCCAAGATTTTCAGTTGAGAGTTTCCTGATGGTTTATGTTTACTTGGTCTTCTATGTGTCTCGTAGTCAGTTGAAGATTTTGATGCACAGCTCAATGAATTTTGTAATGTTTTCATTAGTTCTGCTCTTCCCTGGACACCTTAACCCTTCTTTATCAGTGACGCTTTCTCTACCCCCAGAAAAAATGTTTAATCCATTTGTACACTGTTGATTTCTTCACGGCATTATCCCCATAAACGTGTACTAACATGTCCTTATTTCACTCCCATTCTTGCCAAATTTAACAAGAAATTTATGAATACGTGTTCATCACTATATTTCAAATTCCAACATTCTTAAGACAGCTCACAAAAATAAGCAACAAAAATACTGAACACCATGGAAGACACCACCACACGTGGACATGACACAGCTGTGAGACACTGATGTACTAACCAGGTTTTGAAATCTTCACTGAGTTGTTTGTACACTGCTACTAATTTAAGGGCACAGTGGCAAGTTCACTAACTTAATTGTCAGACTTCTGTATGTCCAAAATATCACCGAAACAACCAGAGAAGTTGGGTAAATTTTACATAAACCAAATGAATTGAAGCATTATTTTCAAAGTAGAAACATGAGTAAATTAAGTTCCTACAAATTGACAATAGTTATAAAAGTTATGTTATATCTATAGACATTTAATACTAGTCACTAAAGTAAGATTTAGAAACTGTTTTATAAACCATTAATATAGTATCTTGTTAAGTATCTAACAGATGCAGCATCTTGTTAAGAAATAGCCTTTTAGTACATATTTGAAGGGTCAGGACAAAACTTCTAAATAAGGATCAAAAATGTTTTCCTGTAGTAAACGAGAAAATATCATGAATGGTATGTCAATCAGGTTGATAAAATATCTCAGATTGCATGTGAAGCCCCCACACTGTACCCCATGGTTGAACTA
>CAUYON010188772.1:0-19094 GCA_963573935.1 Arctocebus calabarensis | reverse complement strand
GAGAAACCATCTAACTCCAGTGAGAATGGCTCACATCACAAAATCTCAAAACTGCAGATGCTGGCATGCATGTGGAGAGAAGGGAACACTTTTGCACTGCTGGTGGGACTGCAAACTGATACAACCTGTTTGGAAGGAAGTATGGAAAATTCTCAAAGAACTCAAGCTAGACCTCCCATTTGATCCTGTAATCCCATTACTAGGCATCTACCCAGAAGGAAAAAAAATCCTTTTATCATAAGGACACTTGTACTAGGCTGTTTATTGAAGCTCAATTTACAATCGCCAAAATGTGGAAACAGCCTAAATGCCCACCAACCCAGGAATGGATTAGGAAGCTGTGGTATATGTACACTATGGAATACTATTCAGCCATTAAAGAAATGGAGACTTTACAGCCTTTGTATTAACCTGGATGGAAGTGGAACACATTATTCTTAGTAAAGCATCACAAGAATGGAGAAGCATGAATCCCATGTACTCTATTTTGATATGAGGACAATTAATGACAATTAATGACACGGTGGGAGCGAGGAAAGGGGAGAGCAGAGAGAGAAAGAAGGTGGGCGGGGTGGGGAAAGGAAGAGCAGAGAGAGGGAAGGAGTGAGGGGGGTGGGGTCTTGGTGTGTGCCACACCTTTAGGGGGCAAAACACAACCGTAAGAGGGACTTTACCCAACAAATGCAATCAGTGTAACATGGTTTCTTGTACCCTCAATGAATCCCCAATAATAAAAAAAAGAAAAGGAAAAGAAAAAAAGAAGAGCAGAAGATATTTGAGTTACTACTCAAGTCAATAAATACTTAAGGTACAGATTGTGCAAAATAACTTTTAAAAAATAAACTGATTCTGAACTGTCCATGGAACAAATTTAACGAACTTGTGTATACCCTATATGTATTTTGTATAAAGTAGTCAAGAAGAAGAAATACCCAACTTCATTCATAGTTAAAGACATGTAAATTTCCATACAAGTGAAGGATTAACAAGTTTGATAATACCAAAGGTTAATGACAGCTTGAAAAGATAGTCACTTCACTACTGTCAGCTGGATAGTAATACATGTTACATTTTTACAATTTTATAGTACATTACAATATTTTAATCACCAGCTAACTGACCCACTAGATTAGTTAAACCATTCTAGCCTTGCTGTGAAACTCACTGGCCTTGTGTGTATCTACATTTTAAATGCTGTTCCTTAAGCTGCTTGTGTATTTATGTTTGCATCAGCAATTTGTTGCTTACAAATACTGAGTCATGTTTGTTCTCAAACTCATGTATGCTATTTATACTGATTAGTATAATTATTTTTAAATCAAATGTTATGTACATTTATAATATAGGAATGTCCCCCAAAGAGATGAATGTCAAAAGAGATTTATGTCTAGGGTGGTAAGGTAAAAGATTTAGATTTAACAATCAAAATTATTTATTGTCAAATTATGTGAAAGTGAGGCCTAACGTTTTGAAAACATGAAGCTGGATTATATACTCAGTTTGCTTCACAGTTTTCTTTAATTCCTGATCCTCTTGGAAGAAATCAACTAAAAATTGTCGACTCTGAGTTATGGGTACTCAACATCTTCACTGAGAGGGTACTTGATATCTCAAGCTCAACATGTCCCCAGATGAACTCCTGATCTTCTCCTCCAAACTGTGGCATCAAAGCTCTTTGGCATTTTAGCTGATGGCAAATTTATCTTTTCAGCTGAGTATGCCAAGTACCCAGGTGCTGTCCTTGAGTACTCTGATTTCCTTATATTCTTCTTCCAATCTATCAGGAAATCCATATATTTTAAATCATTTAAAAATAATTTTTAAAATAAGTATTTATAATATATTAAAAATATAATCACTTCCCCCCCCACCTTTTCTGCTACTGCCCTGACCTGAGCCACTACCTCCTTACTAGGACTGTTGCAGTAGCTTCCACCTGGCCTCCCTGCTTCCACCCTTGGACTCTTTGAGTCTATCCTCAACATAGCAACTAGGTTGACCCTTTTAAATCTTAAGTTAGATCATGTCTTTCTTCTGCTCAGCAGCTTTTAATTAAACTGCATCTCAAATAAAAATCACAACAGTTATAAGTGACAATGAGGGACATAGATCACATATACAGGCAAATCAGTATTCAAATGACTGGACAAAATAAAGAATAAGCATAAAATTCAGGAAGTTTACCACTTATAGATACTTTTTGAAAAATTTACTCACAAATGTATTCCAGCTGCATCAAAAAGTATCAGAGAAAGATGATGACATTGGATATAGGTAAAAGGGTCAAGAAAAAAAGCAATGCAATTTACAATTAAATTTAAACAATTATGCTACTTTCTTGTGATTAAAAACAATTATCTGAAAATTGTAAATAACATTTCTAGGCAATTTCAAAATGGGAAGTAGTGGGTTTGTCAGAGGTAAATTAAACTATGCTAAAATTTCAAAATACCATTTGTAAAACGCTATTAATATCACTAACTCAGATATGATATCAAAATGTTAAATTTGTGACTCAAAAGGAGAAATATAACCTCTAGAAGAAAGCAAATATAATTCTAACTTTAAAACACACCGATAATTCAATAAAAATATTCAATCTAACAAAAAGGAAGGAAAGAGATTAACATTAAAATGGAAACATTTCATAAAATTAAACTGTAAGAATGTAACCGAACATATCAATACAAATAAGCGAATGTATTAAATTCTTTAAAATTTTAAATCCTTATAATTATTATTATTAAATTCCTTTAAATGATGGAGGCTATTGGTGTGACTAAAAAAAAAAAAATACAAGGTATTATTTACATTACCTGAGGAGAAGTCAGAGTATACAAAGCACTGTTTAAAAGAGAGTGGACTGGGGCTTGGCGCCTGTGGCTCAACAGGTTAAGGCGCCAGCCACGTACACCTGAGCTGGCAGGTTCGAATCCAGCCTGGACCCGCCAAACAACAATGATGGCTGCAACCAAAAAATGGCCAGGTGTTGTGGCGGGTGCCTGTAGTCCCAGCTACTTGGGAGGTGCTGGCAGGAGATTCGTTTGAGCCCAGGAATTGGAGGTTGCTGTGAGCTGTGATGCCACAGCACTCTATCCAGGGTGACAGCTTGAGGCTCTGTGAAAAAAAAATAAAGAAAAAATAAAAGAGAGTGGACTGGGAGGCTAAAGAGGGTGGATTGCTGGCGGTCAGGTGTTCAAGACCAGCCTGAGCAAGAGGGAGACCCCGTCTCTACTAACAGCAGAAATACCCACGTCAACGGAGTAAGACTTTGTCCCTCTTCAACTATAACAACAACAAAATCTCAAAGAAAAAATGAAAAAGTAAAATTAGTTCCTTTAAAAAAAAAACAGAGAGAGAGACCTATAAAACAAAATGATGCAGAAAAAATAAAAGTTTGGCAAATGGCTGAATATGAAACCAGAAGTCTGGGTCTTTGATGACTTTTTTTAAGTAGCTGGACTATCCTAAGGTGCTGCCCAAGTCTAGATTTCTTGTTACAGGAGAAAAATAATCCGCTTATTAGTTTAACCACTGTAGTCAATTTTCCATGAATCTAGTAAAATGCAATTCCTCACTGACATGTGTGAAATGATTATGAAAGTTTTACCAGTAAATTCTTACATAAAGAGGTCTGCCCAACAATATAGCAAACACAGTTAAAAAGTATGCCAGAAACACAGAAGGACATTTTGTCAGATTGATAAAAGTTTCCCATTAAGAAGGACGCTTCTACAAACACAGACTCAAAAATAAATTTACACACACACATCCGTGCACACATATTACACATACAGAATAGAAAGTAACAAATCCATATTCAGAGAGATATCAACACATCCTTTTTGGAAACAGACATTTATCATGAGAATACTGTTTACTTTTTATGCCAATAGACAGGAAAATCTAGATGTCAAGCATGATTCCCTAGAAAGACAGAAATTACTAAAACTGATGGAAGGATTAGAGGTCCTGTAGAGAATACTGACTTTGAAAGAATGGAAAAGGTTGTAGACAACTGATTCTTCACCCCTTCACATTGCCATCTCTTTCCTTGGGTGGTTTTGCCTAGCCCCAACCACTACCTCAAAGTGACTTTCCATGGGTTATAGTTCTTGTGAAAATGGATAAAGTACTATAGTATGTAAACTACCATATTTGTGAACAAAGGGTTAGCAATAGAGCCTTGAAAATGACCTTGTAGGCTCACTCCTGATAGGATCTTTTATCGTTTTGAAACAATCAAGTTCATGTCAACATTGGTATGTTTTGACTGCCTTGTTTTCTGTGAAATCCCAGATCTGCAGGTTTGCACCTTCAAGAGGCAAACAAGAGTTGACACGCAGTTTGGGGTGGGAAACTGAGGCTGTGAAGAGGACCTATGTGGTGTGGTCCCTTGGTGCTCATCTTCATCAACCACACACATCCCACATTCAGCATGGGGGGAGGGAAGCCAAGAATACAGCATACTGGGGCATCTGCTGAGCTTCCTGCTGAGAAGACGCTGGTCATGTTGTATTTTGCCCTGTATTCTTGCATAAAGCTAAGTAAACAGAGCAGTGGATTAAAGTCCCTTGCACTATGTGAATGTATATCAGTAATCATTCTACTGCGGAGCACCAAGGTCATTAAAGAAATACTAATTGTCAATTTATTTCACGAGGCTACCATAATTTTTTTTTTTTTTTGAGTAAGAGCCTCAAGCTGTCACCCTGGGTAGAGTGCTATGGCATCACAGCTCACAGCAACCTCCAACTCCTGGGCTCAAGCGAGTCTCCTGCCTCTGCCTCCCAAGTAGCTGGGACTACAGGCGCCTGCCACAACGCCCAGCCATTTTTTGGTTGCAGCCGTCATTGTTGTTTGGAGGGCCCGGGCTGGATTCAAACCCACCAGCTTAGGTGTATGTGGCTGGCGCCTTAGCCCGTTGAGCCACAGGCGCCGAGCCGAGGCTACCATAACTTTGATAGACCTCTAAGTGATATATTTTACACATTTGGGATAATAGTATAAAAATCACTGAGAAGTAAATTATAAAGTACATTTTATAAGATAGATGACTGAGAGATGAAAATGTTATATATAAGTGATTTATCTATTTTAATGAGTTGTAAAGTCTAGATAATAAGTCAACATGCTGGCTTTTATTACTGCTGTGGCTCAAAGGAGTAGGGTGCCGGCCCCATATGCCAGAGGTGGTGGGTTCCAACCTGCCCCGGCCAAAAACAAAATTCATGATAATTCAAAGCAAAGTGTTGATAAAATTTTTATCAATGAGATGAAGAATGGGAAGAGCCAGGGTTTGCAATTGATGAAAGTGTATGTGTGTATATTTAACCCTAGGATTTGGTACTCTGTAATTTTTTTCTAGGTTCTCTATCATTTTTGTTTCTAACATCAATTGTATCTTTTCTTCTTTAAACACTGCATTTTCTAACAATTTATTATGGCACACAGAAATGCAAATAAAAATAAAACTTCAATGTGTAATTTCTCCCATGAATTTCATATTTATTCTATAGATTGCTTTGGGATTTTCCTTAGATAATAATCTCAACTGTCAATAATTACATTTTCATATCTTCAATTCTTACACATTAAAGTTATGTTTATTAAATTATTGTGCTGGTTTAGACTTTCACTGAATATTGCTCAGATAGGAGTTAGTGGTCGTCTCTGTCTTGTTTCTATTACACAGCATGGTTCCAGCATTTCCCAATTAAGAACGATGTTTACCTGTTAACATCTTTAAGGGCATCCAGAAGACAGTGAGATAATTGTCATTTAATGTGCAAAAAGAAATTAACTGTCAATCAAGAAATATATACTGTGCCAAATTATTTTTTATGAACAAAGCTAAAATGCAGACATTGCCAATATACTGATTTTATCAGCAAAGATCTTCACTTATGGGAATTTCTAGAGCCTGTATTTCAGGTTGAAAAAGAAATAAAAGTTTTATTTCTGATACATGTATGACTTTATTCTTGATAATAATTATTCATGCCTTTTTCGTGATTAACCTTTCATATAGGATTTATGAACTTTCACAAGCATTGGTTATAAAAACAATGAAATAAACTATCTAAATTTTGAGCTGAAACATCAGGATAGAAATGAAGATTCTTACTACAGTGATATAAAATGTGGAATGGGGATTTGATATATGAAATTAAATAAATCTATTGTACTTGTATTATTTGGGTAAAAAGTAAAGGGACTGATTTTAGACTTTGTTAATTTAATAAAGCTGGGTTTGAACCCGCCATGTCTGGCATATGGAGCTGGTTGAGCCATAGGCACTGCCTCTTGTTGTGTTTTTTGGTCTCAAATCCAAGAAATCATGTAAAGTTTTTATGTTAAAATTCATTTTGATTTGATTTTTGTAAAGACAGAAATCCAATTTCTTTTGTTTTTCAGTTGACAAATAAAAATTCTATACATTCATGAAGTACAAGTTTTGAAATATGTGTACATTGTGGCATGGCTAAATTGAATTAACATGCATTATCTCATATAACTTTTTTATGGTGAGAAGGCTTACAATTAGAAATCCAATTTGATTCTTTTGCATTTCACTATTCAGTTTTCCGACTGAATTGAATTAACATGCATTATCTCATATAACTTTTTTATGGTGAGAAGGCTTACAATTAGAAATCCAATTTCATTCTTTTGCATTTGACTATTCAGTTTTCCGACTATCATTTGTTGAAGAGTATCTTTTCCCCATTTTATGTTCTTGACACTCCTGCTGAAGATCGTTTACCTGCTGATCATATGTGAACTTCTTTGGGGGCTCTTTATTTTGTTCCATTGGTCTATATGAGGTCAGACGGTTAAGCATGCGAACACATCCTAGAAAAATTACTACATACATCACTGCTGAACATCACTATGGTCACCTTTGAAGTATTCTCCTTGGCCATATGGTGACCATAGTGATATTCAGCAATGAGATATTGGTTTTTCTAGGATGAGGTTGTGAACTTAAATGTCTGATCTCACGCGTCTGTGTTCATATCAGTACCATACTGTTTTATTTGTTTTTTAATTATTTTTTAATATATATATATATTTTTATTTATTAAATCATAGCTGTGTACATTAGTGCAATCATGGGGTACAGTGTGCGGGCTTCATATACAATCTGAAATATTTTCATCCAACTGTTCGACATAACCTTCATGAGATTTTCTCGTTTATTATGTGAAAACATTTGTGTTCCACATTTAGTAGGTTTCTCCTGTCCCTTCTAAGATGCACCTTAAATGTGATCCCACCATTTACCCTCTCTCCACCCACCCACCCCCTCCCCCTTCCCTCCCTTACCCCTTTCCTCATATTCTTGTACTATAATTGGGTTATAGCCTACATATGTAAGCTATAAATTAGCTTCATAGTAGGGCTGTATACATTGGATACTTTTCTTCCATTCTTGAGATACTTTGCTAAGAAGAATATGTTTGGATTAATAAATTATGGTACATGTATACCATGGAATATTACACAGCCTTAAAGAAAGATGATGACTTGACCTCTTTCATATTTGCATCGATGGAGCACGTCACTCTTCAGTGAGGACAGAAGTACACGGGATTCCCTCTGTGGGAGGAGGAGCTAACACTCTGCACGTGGTCTGGAACTCAGAGCTCCAGGTGAGATCACATCCACTGTAAGCACAGTCATGACTTGTCCATCCTTCACCATCCATCTTCTCTAGTATTGTCACCACAAGGAATGACCAGTCTGCTAATGGTTCTTAATCACCTGCCCTGTGCTAGTGGTGGGCTCACAGATATACTATAGAATGCATCACAGTGTATCCCACCTGCACTTACATCAGCTTCCTCAGGTTGAGACAGGGTTCATCACACAAGAGGCCACAAGAACGTACAAGCTACGTCTATGCTGATGGGGGTCTGGTGAATGTTCTGGGATCCTGGGTGAGGAATGAAGCTGGGGGCTCGGGGCAGCAGGGGATGTTTGGTGGAGGAGGTTGGATTTTGGTGGGACTTCCTTCTCCTCGTTTCCCTCTGGTCTTCCTCCTCCCCCTTTGCCTTCTTTCAGCAAGGATGCAAAGTTGACACTGGCACAGGACTTGAGGTTGGCTCTCACCCAGGGATGTGGGCTGAGCAGGCATCCCGGAAGCCTGTGGTGGTGGGAGGCTGGCCAGGTGGACCGTGCCCACATTGCAGCCTGTGAAATCCTCGAAGACAGATTGACCAGTTGCCAAATTCTCCTTGTAGCCCACTCTCCTCCCTGAAGCCCTGAAAGCAATTCCTAGAGATTGGTCAGAGTGGGGGTCCAGGAAAAGGCAGAGGGACCAGCATTGCACACAAACCCAGGGGCTGCTTCAGGCATAGCCCACCCTTGTGCTGCCAAGCGCAGGCTCCACTGCTGCTGCCTGGACAGCACCCCTCGGGCCAGAGGGAGGACACAGGCTCAGATGGGCGGCTCTGCTCCTGTGTACTCTGCACAGTTGTTGTAGGGCATTAGGAAGTAGCTTAAAACCTTGGGCCTTGGCCTTGGGGAAACCCAGGCAATGGGACCAAGGAAGTAGGCTCTTTTCAAAAAGGCCAAGGGAAACTTTGGGTACTGAAAGTGGATGTGGACGCATCAACCTGTCACCTGGCGTGAAGGCCTTGGGTGTCAGGTCACCCTGTACCAGCCATGGAAGCACAAGGATGAGCAAGCTAGACCAAGGCCCTGAAAATGCTTGTGATTGTCCCTGCTGCCTGAACTTGTCTGTTGGCTACAGGTCACTGCAGTGTGTGTGACCTCATTCTATAGGTGAGGAAATGGAGCAGAGAGTGAGAAGGGTAATAAACAATTTGAACCTAGATTTACTGGTAAAAAACAAAACCTAGATTTCCTCATGCATGCAGTTTGACCAAATGGCGATTTGGGACAAGGTGTAGGCTATGGGGAGTCTGGTCAGACTGAGAGGACAGTGAAATCCTTCTGAGTAACTTGCAGGACCTGTGCCAGACCAAGCTGCTTCTGGCTCCTGGGTGCTTGCTGGGGTCACGTGTTGCCCATAGACCTGGCTGCTCTTCCCTCTGTCCCATGTCCCTCCAAAGGCAGCTCCTCATTCTGCCCCTGTGATCACTGTCTGCCTGGCTGGGGGCTCCCTACCTGCCTGCCCCCTGCCTGCCCCAGCAGGACACCCAGAGCCCATCCCACGGGGGAAGGTCCCCTCACTCGTATTTACAAGCATCCCTGAGCTTGAAGGTGGACACCTGGGGACATCAGAAGATAGCACCCAGTCCTCAGCAAGACTCAAAGAGAGTCTGGAAGCTAGGGTGTCCTCGTTGATACAGTGTGCTCATTGGTGTGTGTGAAACCCAGGGCGTCCGGACTCCTCAGTGAGTTCTTAGTTGTTGACATGGTGGTTTACCAGGAAGATCCCTAACAGGGGAAGAAGGAGACCTGGGTCTCTGTCCCGGCTCTGCCACCAGCTTGCTGTGCAACCTTGGACAAGTGACTCACTCTCCTTAGCCTTCTTTACTTCATCTGTATAATTAAGGGATTAGACTGGGTAAAATCTACGGTCTCTTCCACTCAGAGTGAAAAGGTCTGGCGAGGCTCAGCTGTAGGAGGGCCTCACTGACCTACGAACGCATTGCCCATGGAACTGGCTGGCCCCCGAGACTCAGTTTCCTTACCCACAGCATTCCATTCCTAGCTTCTTTTGACAATCTCTATTGCAGATTTGGAGGGCAAACAAGAGGATGAGGTGAGACAGGTGGATCAGGGGAGATGGAGAGAGGAGCAGGTGGAAATGCAGAAGTAATGCTGGTGTCAGGGAGAGAGGAAAGATCAAAGACTCAGGAATAGGGCAGGCCGATGGGTTTGTCAAGGAATCTTAGACACTAATTACTGAGGACGCACCCGAGACTGGCTCTTTGGTCTCCCGGCCTTTTGAGGCGGGGCTGCATCTGTCTCATAAAAGTTTGACGGCTATTGGTCCAGACCAGTCAGCACTAAGTGTGGAGACTTCCCTGTGTTTGGCGGTGTACTTGGGAAATACAGGGGTCTCCAGAGATGTGGCCAGGCTTTGACAGGCATAAGCTCAGAATGCAGAAACTATGCTGGCAGAATTAAGTACAAAAACATTTATTCAGCATGAGCAGAAAAGTCATAACAAATGAAACATTTACAAAGTGTACAACTACAAAAAAAAAATCCCCAAATTCAGGAAAATACGATTTTTATTACCTTCTGCCACATTCTTTTCTATCACCTCTTCATATGATGACAGCTTTGCATTTTCTGTAGAGAGGAAGGAAAGATAATTCAGTCTTTCCTCTAGCCTGGTTGTTTTTCAACAGCAGTGAGCAGGATACATTAAACATGTGACTTGACGAAAGTGCTCACTGCTTGTAGCACTGCCATAAATTTCATCCCTATGAATAGAGAAATTCCAAGAAAGCTTATTTTTATCTGAGTTCCATCAAAAAGGAAAAATGTATGGGGTACCTATAATTATATATTTTTGCATTGCCGAGTGTATTTCTGATGGGAGAGAATTTCTATCCTGACAAGGAATCCATGAGAACAGGCTTGCTGGCTTTCCACCTCACACATCTGGTGATCAGAATAGTCTTTGCATGGACCAGCTGTTGGCGCCTTCAGTTCCAACTGTGTCCCTCTCCACTACAGGTAGAGAAGGCACAGGCTGAGTGCATATTACAATCTCACCCTAGGCCCTCTGCCTCAGCATGACAAGAATCACACAGTGGATGGGACCTTTATTTTCTGGAAGCCATTTCTCCATGAGGGTAGCTAGAAACCCTTTAACTGACCCTTATCTCTATCTTAAAAATGTTCAGGGCCACTCCAGAGCCTCCCCATTGAGGGGGAGTTCGATAGGAGAGAAGAGAGAAAAGAATGCAGCATCTTACCAAAATGCAATAAAAATATCTTACTCCTGCAAAATTGTCAGGACCACACCACTATGTGAGACTAAGACCGCTCCCTGGAAAGGTCTTAGGAGGCACCAGTGCAGGCAAGAGTCCTTGAACTTGGGGCTTTGTTAGCTCCTTGGAAGGTCTGTCTCTGGGGGTTATGGGAGATCTAGCGACTCTGTCTCCATCTCCATCTCCACCAGTCGGCTTAGTCGTTCATTCTATTCCCAGCCTTGGTCTTGTGTAACACTCCAGTTTCATCCCCTCCTCTCCCCTCCCCCATAAAACTCGAACTCATTACTTTGAGAAAACTTCCTTTTAAAAAGACTGGTTTTGTGTTGTCTTTTACCTGAGCTTTACCAAGAAAGCAGGTGACTGGAGTGACCACAAAAGTAAATTCACTGCTACAAGTGTATCATTGTTGGATAGATTAAAATTGTGGCCTTAATTAAATTCATTTTACAGATTTGAAAATATTCTAAATGTTCAGCAATAGAGAATTGGTTAGCTATGCCTGTGTTCCACTAGCATAACCTTCAGTCAGTCAGTGTGATTTTTATCGAAGTATTATTTTGGCATGAAAATATGTTCTTTGTATAGTAAATAAATAAAAATGCAAATTATAAGAGCACAATCTCATTTTCTAAATTTAAAATGTATATGTCTATATCTATATAGTCTGTATTTATATTATCATAGGAAAACTTAAGCATAAAAGATATCTGGGGTACAGGTGAACCTTACTAAATACAGAATATAAATATCTGAACAGAATAACTAAGAAAATACCATGAAGGCTATGTTAACCAGTTTGATGAAAATATTTCAAATGGTACATAAAACCAGCACATTGTACCCATGATTGCACTAATGTACACAGCTATGATTAAAAAAAAAAAAAAAAGATATCTGTAAGGTTCTATTGCTTGGTATGAGTAAGAGTGGTTGTTCTGGAAACATGATAGTGAACTCTTTTCTTCGCCCTTATTTAATTTTTTGTAATGATTATGCTACTATTATATTGTAATATATATGTAAAATCTTATAAACATTTTAGAGATAGGCTCTTGCTTAGTTTCCCAGGCCGGAGGGCCGTGGAGTAATCATAGCTTATTGTAGCCTTGAACACCTGGGCTCAGATGATCCTCCTGCCTTAGCCTCCCCGGCAGCTGGGACTGCAGATGCAAACCACCACTTCCAGCTTTAAATGGAATTCTTCAAATGTATAATTAAAAAAAAATTCCAAATACTGTTACTTTCCCACTCAGGTACAAGTTGATAAAAGAAACTTGGGAACTCAAGAGTTAAGAAACAGTGACTGAAAAATAAGAAGCTGGCTGAAAGGTGAGCATGTGTGAGAGTGAGTGTGAGTGTATATGAATGTGTATGTGTGTGTGAGTGTCAGAGGGTATGCATGTGTGTGAGCATGTGTATGTGTGTGTGCAGTGCGTATGAGTGTGTGTACGTGTGTATGTGCGTGAGTGTGTGCAGCGCACGTGTGTGGGGTCAGGTGTTCAGCAGCAGGCTGTGAGCACAGATACTCTGCTTTCCAGCCTACCCCTAGCTGAGCTCTGCCCCTCCTGTCTCGGAAATCCTGCTGGGACGTCTGTCTTGAGTTTCTGCTTCGCTTCAGTGTCTCAGCCCACTTTCCAGGCCACAGAGTCTGGGGAGAGGTAACACTATTCTATCAGGAGCAGGGGCGGGTAGGGAAATGCTTTTCTCCCTGAGGGTCTCTGGGGATAGGATGGTCACCCTCGCTGTCCCAAGTGAGACCCTGTGAAGGGAGATGTGGCTGGATCTGAGACACTGAAGGGAGAGAAAGGTGAATGCAGGGAACGCCTCGAGGCTTCCCTCCCCTCCGTCATCGGACCCCAAGCTCAAACCACCCCCTGAGTGCCTTGGCCAGTCCAGGGAAGCCGCTGAGTGCTCACTTTCTAAGATTGTAGGGAAGCCCACAGCCTGCCACACACACGCACAACAGCCCCTTCACTGCCCCTAGAGGACCCACCGTGGACAGGGGGTCCAGCCAGGCAGGGGGCTGCAGTGTGCAAGGGGAAGCCCTGTTCTCCCCTCCCCTGGGGGGGGTCTATGATTTCTGCTGGGATCTTTCCAGAAATGGAAAGACCTCTTAGAGAAGGCTTCAAATCCTGGTGTTCCCTCAATCAAATGGGGTGGGATTAGCATGCCTCCTTCAGCCCATCAGGATGTACACATTAATTCACCACGCAGTTGTTGGGGCCCTCGTTGCACGCCAGCTACTGTACTCGGCCCTGGGGAAACTGCAGAAAACAACACAGGAAAGACTCTGTCTTGAGTAGAGAATCCTGTGGGTGCAAGGTCACCAGGTTGTCCCAGTCACCACTGCCCTGGTGGGGGGCGGAGGGTGGGAGGAGAGGCATGGTGGTGGGAGGGGGGCTTTTGTACTGTCTTCATCACCTCCCTTACCCCCCCACCCCCACTGCCCCAGCGCCCTGCAGAGTATAAGAAGAAATCCCAGGACATTTGGCCAAATTCCTTTCCCAGAATAGGTAGTGCCCACAACTGCAGGGGTAACTCCAAAATGACCCTCTTCTTGGGGCCTGACACACGTGGGTCTTTTATAAAGTCCTTGAGTAGGAGAACATGAAACCTAATGTGGGCAAAGTTTTAATAGGAGACTTGTATTATTCCTTTGGAGCTGGTAATTGTTCTCATGCTCACTTTCTTCCAGATCACTTCATCCCCTATCATCTTTCAGTTCATTTCTAAAATTCCTTCTCCTCTGAGAAGCCCTCTGAGATTAGCATTCAGTAGAGGCTGTGCTCTGACTCTCCTCGTAGAAGCCCGGCTCCTGAGCCACCCTCTGCCTCTGTGGGCTGGGCTCCCGGCTCATAGGGAGAAGCTGGAAGCCATAGCTGTTGCCTTCACCTTGGACTGTTCTCACTGCAATTCCAAATCACACTGACAATGACGCTTTTCACACTTATCAGAATATAACATATTAGTTCCAAATTTAGGGAGGAAAACCTCTACACATTTGAATTATTATTGTTTCATTTTGAAAGAGAACACTCATCCTTTTTCGGAATGGAGCGGAGGTCTCCCTGTGGCCAGTGACTAAGGTGTGATGTTCTTACAGAGTCTGGTCATTCTGCCAGCTTAGGGCTGTCAGACTCAGGGAAAGCCATATCGGACAGGGCAGTTTGTAGGACGAATTTCTACCTGATCTCCTCAGAGTACTGATTTTAGCAGCTGCTATACTTTTCACCTGGAATAAATAGACCTCTGTTTTACTTTTTTTAATTTTTAAAATATTTTGTCTTTTGTTCATTACGAAAACTTTGGAAAATTTTATAAAGCACAGAATTGCATAAACATCGGCCACAATACCCCCCCTCAGATGACACTGTGATTGTGCTCACGCACATATACAACCATCCTTTTCTCTGTGCACATGTGAATGCATGAATTCACCAGATGTCTCAAACCCTGCTGCCCTAACCCCTGATTCCTCTACTGTGTGCAAGTTCTCTTACTGCTTTCCTCCCTCCAAATAGACATAACTTATAAAATTGAGATGATAACTATACGTGGCACATTGCAACCACCATTTCTTACTTGATAATATGTCAAGGTCAACCCCTCCTTGTGATTAAATTCACTTGCTGCAGGACTGTTTGACTACACAGTATCTTGTCACACAATTGTACAATAACTGCATTAACCATGCTCCCTTTGTTCACTTAGTGGGCTTCCAATGTTATATTATATGACCACAACAACCAACCTCAACATCAGATTGTTTGGGGGGTATAGAGATGCTGATTGGTGGGGGGTGGGAGACCTTGATGTTCACAATCTTTTCCTATCAGATGCCCAGTGGCAAATAGGGACCTTGAGTTCAATGGGAGGGTGGAAGCACAGAAGAAACTCAGCAGAGCTGTCTGTTAAATTCCTTAAGAAATGGTGGGCTGTGGTGATGGCACGAGGCTTGCAGTGCAGACGTTGGGTGAATTAGAAGCTCCCAGGCTCTGCACTTGAACCACCACCAAGATATTGGGCAGGATCTTGAAAAATTTGGCTTAAGGGGATGGCCATACACACACACACACATACATTACCGCCTGCCAGACTCTCACCTACTTGAGCTTCAGAGAAATTTTTTCCTGGTCCCAGGAAGCCAGAAGATCTGAGTTCTTCTTTCCATAGCTTTGGTTCATTTTTCCCTTGTCACTGTTCTTCCTAGATGCTACACCAGGGATCAGCTCAGGGAAGGAATGACTCTCCCTATTCCTCTCTCTCAACCTTCAGGCCCTTTTCATATCTACGTAATTTATTTAGGCAACAATCTGTGTTGAACAGGGTCTATTGTATGCCAGACAAAGCCTGAGAGTTAGTAGAATAATAAGAAAAATTTTTTTGAATAATAAGAAATTGTTAAGAGTCTGTTAATATCAACATTTAAACTAATTTGCAGGTCATTTAAATATAGTGGATAAGTTCTATTTCTTTCACACATGCATTCTTAGAGTCATACCTGGCATAGGGAGAGAAATAGAGAAACATTCAATGAATGAATACACGTATTCAGAGGGTTGTGCCCCTCAAGGTACAACGTCCTCTAAGGGTACTTTTTAAAAGCTTTGTTTTGAGATATAGTTTATATATTATGAAATGTACTTGCTTTAAGTGTACAAATAAATGGTTTTCAGAATTTACAGAATTGTGCCACTTTCAATACAATCAGATCTTAGAACTTTCCATCACCCCCAAAAGAAAGCTCATTCTGATTTGCAGTCATCCTGCCCACGGTTCTAGACTATCATTAATTTATTTTCTGTCTCTACAGATTTCCCCTTTATGGATGTTTCATATAACTGGAACCCTACAATATCCAGCATTTTCTGTGTGCATTTATAAGTTTGCATTGCAGCATGTATCAGTACTTCATTCCCTTAAGCGGTGAATAACGTTCCATTATGTGCACAGTGCACATTCTGTTCATCAGTGAATGGACGCTTGGATCGCCCCCCCTTTTGTGGCTATTCTGAGTAATTCTGCTATAAACATTCATGTACAAATCTTTGTGTAAACATGTTTTCATTTCCCTTGGAATTGCTGGGTCATATAGGGGGACTTTTTGATCAACAATTTAAAGTGGTATTTAAGAATGAATTTAGCTCAGCTATGACAGGTCTGTAATCAGATACACAAGCTGTGGCTCTCCCTGTCCACTGTCTAATGGGGACAAAACCACGAGACTGTCCTGGCCTTTTCCCCCTCCCCATCTTTAAGAGATAGATTTGTATATGCTATTTTAATACCAATTTTTTTCACTTAATATATTCTGACCATTTTCCTGTCTTTGTGTTTACATATACATGTGTTAATTAGGTTTCCACTTTTTGCCTTCACAGAAATTAAAAGGCTTAAAATTCAATAACAATAACAATGTTTAAGATAAGGACCAGAAACAAAAACCACGTAAAGAATTAATGAAGATAAATATGTTCAGAGAAGAAAACAGATGATTACTGCATCAAAATATCAAACAATATTAGCAATAATAATGCCAAGAAAGCAATGAATACATTGTCAAATAAGACATTATAGAGCGCTTTGACTCTGAGGCTCAGCATGAAGTCATCAGTTAACTTTTTTTTTAACCCCAAAGTCTCAAAAGATCTTATTCTCAGATACATGTGGATTTAAAGCAACTAAAGTTAAAAAAGATAAGGATGATCACCTCATATTGGTTAAGGGAAAAATACAACAAGAAGACATTTCAATTTTAAATATTTATGCAACCAATTCTCCACCAAATCCATAACTATAGGGGTGTCTGGAAAGCCAGTTACCAAATTTTTCTCCCAGCCTTTAAGCTGCAATTGGAATGCCTTGCTGTTCTCTCATGCCTCCTTAATCATGCCTGAAAGTGCTGCTCCCCTTTTGGGGAGGGATAGACTAACTAGAATAGGAGCTTTTCCCTCCTGGAGTTCTAGTCATGATCAAAACTCTTCCTTCTAATTCACCTTCCCTAACCCCAACTTGGGAAGTCCCCTTTCCTGTTATCTTGTCTTCTCCTACTGTTAAAGTTATAGGAGTCGATTACTGCATATGTCATTCATGAGTAAAGTTCCTGGAACCCTCCATCTTCTACAGAGGCAGACAATGAAGACAGCCAACCACAGACCATCTACACTTGTGAGCCAAAAGAAAGTTTGAAGTTATCATTTAGGAAACAGCAAGAAAATTCCTAATATGGTTTTCTTTTAGCATCACTGAGTAAGTGCTTCTGACCTGATGCTGTTCTACCTTTGCCTATTGCTGATTATACTAATGAGATTTGTGTTTTCCAGAAATGTCATCAAGCCACACCAATAAAGATGGTTCCAGTCCATGAACCCCTGTATCACTCTCCCTCCGGAGAAACTCTAACTGACCCCTTCTCTCATTGCCCAATTCAGCAGGAAGCAATTAGATCGAGTCTTCGCCCCTTTTCCCTAACAGTAGTTGGGGTTTCTACTCGGAGAGGGAGAATTGATGCAGGACATTTGGCACCCTGGCCAGGTCAGTGGAGCTGGCAGACCTGCCTCCTCCTCCTTGGTGGTGTCGGTGCTGCGGCAGCCAGCTGAAGAACCAGCGGGCTTGATGACAGGCAAGGAGGGGGACCTCCAACCCCCACCGGAGGCTCCAATAGCCAAAAAGGCTGGACAACTGCTGAGGAGTCTCCTTCACTGTGCACTTGGGACTAAATGTGGAACCCCCATTTCCTATGCCTTGATCAGTTTCATGTGAATTTCCTGGGCCTCAATTCCATGAATGGACTGTGTCCATTCATTGATGCATTCATTCACTTTGCCCCAGAGAGGACTGTGTTCATTCATTGATACATTCATTCACCTTCCAAATAAATAAATTAATTAAAAAAAAAAATATTTATGTACCCAATTTAAATGCTCCCAGATTCTTGAAACAGACCTTAGTCTTACTTAGTCTGAGCAATACGATATCCTATAACACCATAATAACAGGGGACTCTAACACCTCTCTCTCAGAGCTGGACAGATTCTCTAAACAGAAATTAAATAAAGATATTAGAGATTTAAATGAGACTTTAGAATAACTGTGCTTGATAGATGTATATAGAATGCTCCATCCCTTTCTGTTCTTTATATTTAATGGTTGTACACTTTTTCATGATCATCATGCACTTTGTTCAAATAGATTCTTATCACTGGGTTATTATTTGTTCTGAAATATTTTTGCAGGTGTTAAAAAATGCTGCAGTGAACTCAGCTTAATTGATTTTATGCATACTGGGTAGTATTTTTATAGAACATGTGAACATGTTTTTTTCAAAGAGTGTTGTGAGGGCTTTGGTTGATAGTAAGAATTGCTTTCTTAAGAAGTTGAATCCAGGGCAGTGCCTGTGGCTCCAGGGGTAGGGTGCCGACCCCATATACTGGAGGTGGTGGGTTCAAACCCAGCCCCGGCCCAAAACTGCAACAACAACAAAAGTTGAATCCAGCTTGTACTTCTGCAAGTTGTGCATGAGTGTGGCTAGTCCCCACATTTCCAATAAAACTGGGTCTTACCATAAAAAGCAAATACAAACCAAAATGTACCAATAGGCAGAATATGATATCTTTTGGCATTAACCTACATTTTTTGTTAACTACTGATGCTGATAACTTTTCCCATATTGGTGGACTGTTTACATTTCCTTTTGGGGGCACTCACACCATTCTAGGAAACCATTAAAGATCCTTGTTCCCATTAGTCCCTTCCTCCTCTGCCCAGCAGACACATCCAGAAACCCTTCCCCTTCACTCACACCTTAGTAGACAGCTCTTGGAGCGACGGGTGGACCCAGCTCCACCTGCCAGTAGAGTAAGACTGTGAGACCCACTCCCAGGACATAGGAAATATCTTCTGCTGCCCACAGACTGCCTGGTACCCACTGAGGTCGCCTCAACTGACATGTAAACCACAAAGCTCCCAACTCAGTTGGATCGAGTTTTACGACAGGATGAAAGTGCGGGCTTTTGGAAGCCCAGGTTTTGGCACTAGTATCCTTTGTCGGAAGGGCCAGCATGTGGGTGGTGATGACCAGCTGTTCTTCTTTCCCCTTAGAGTCAGAGCAAAGGAAGTGAGATCAAATTATAATAGAAGGGATGCCAGTTAGACAAGAGAAGGAACTTATTG
>CAUYON010188764.1:0-11007 GCA_963573935.1 Arctocebus calabarensis | reverse complement strand
TAGGAAAGCTAGGCCAACGGGAAGTTGCGGTTTGGGCTGTAACAGGGACTGTGCAAGGGAGGGGAGGGGTCAATCCGGAAAATTATTTCTCTGTGCTGGGAGGAGGTGGGTAGATGTCCCCAGGCTGTGTTTTGACATTTAGGCCTGGCTTGGGCGCCCTTTTTAGGCCCTCACAGGTTATCAGTAGGCTCTGCTGTCCTTAACATGTGATTCCATCTCTGCTGCCTGATAGAGGGCAAGAGGAAGGAGAAAATTCCAGGCAACTGGCTTGTCTTTAGGTTGAGGCTAACTTGGAATTTGATGCATCATTTCTGTTCATGTGCCAGAGATTGAGACTAGTTCTCCAAGCAATAGAACTACAGATAAGGTTGAAGAATATAGACTTGAGCCAAGAAGTGTGTG
This sequence comes from Arctocebus calabarensis, assembly GCA_963573935.1. NCBI lineage: Eukaryota > Metazoa > Chordata > Mammalia > Primates > Lorisidae > Arctocebus > Arctocebus calabarensis. The sequence goes on along the minus strand of CAUYON010188764.1, from coordinate 10,605 downwards.
ATCAGCTGACACTGCAGTGGGCCAGGGTCTATGGTGCTGTAAGTGAGAACTGGGAGAATGACGCTGGAAAGAGTTGGATGCTGCTGTGATCCCTGACAGCCAGGGAACAGAAGTTCAGACCTGCAGAGTCATTGTGGAACAAATAGGCAGAGTCATGTCGGTGACAGACTTAGAGAATTATAAGATTGGAGAATAGTGGGTTGGGAAATGGTAAGATCATGATAGAAATGGGGAAACAGGGACAGCTGGTGTGCTGGGTGGGGCAAAGGGAAGAGATGGCCAGGGAAGACTGAGCGTCTCTATCCTGAGAGATGTTTAATAATAGAGGAGGCAGCTGTCCCTGCAGTTTAGGGTGTGGCTCTGTCTGAAACCAGGGAGCTAAAAGAACTATTTCTCTTAAACAGAAGGTTGAACATTTTGAAGCCAAAACAAAGCAGGAGCTGTGGCTGAGAGATAGTGCCTGGGATCTCTCTCACCATCCACCTTCCAGGCAAGATTCCCACATCCCTGTTCTATCCACTGGCCACAGACATCTGCAGTGTCCACTGTGGGTTCAGTGCCTCCTCCTCATTAGCACAACCCATGTCTTTCCCTTTTCCTAATCTATGCTTCTCAAACTGCCAACCACGGCATGCTTTGTGAGCCTATGTTGTATTTTAAAACAGGGCTCTGGGCAGAACAAAAGGTTGGGAACACATGTTTGGTTCTTAGGCACTGTGGTAAGGTCAGAGAGTTTGGGAAGGTCAGACCTGAGGGTCCCCGAGTTTAGCAAAGTGATCAGAGGGAGATACACGTTAAATGCGTGTTGCTTGTCCTACATGGCAGTGCAGTCCCCATGTTGTTCAAATTGAGAGCAGTGAGCTTCCTCATGGAGAGGGTCCGAAGCTCCCTAGAGGCAGAGTCTGCACATCCTCCTTGCTTTCCAGCTGCTCCTAATGATGCTTGAGTGATAGATATGTGTGAAATTAAAAACCACATGGACATAATGCAGCATCAAGGGGTTCCATATTGATTCCTTGAGCAACGGTTGGCCTTCTTTAATCAATCTCTTGAAATGTCCCCATACTATGCACCACCAGATGCAGGAGTTCTTTCTCTAAGTCAAGAATCCGCAAGGTTCATACCAACTATGGGAGAGTAGACTCATCTAGGTGTAGAGGCTGACATGAGTCTTCTAATTTTTCTGGGCCTCAGTTTTCTCTTCTGAAAATGAGAGTGGACTGGATTAGGGGGTACATAAGAACAATTTGCAGCATTTATTCCAGGATTCCCTCTTAGATCACGCTGCTTGTTCCCCAGGCATTTTTGAGACATTTGAGCTTGCAACTTCTCTCCACCATTTTTTCTTTGAGGTAGTAGAGAGTCTTGGTTCACTTAGACTGTGATAACAAAATATCATAAATCAAGTATAACCTTATAAATAATAGAAATTTACTGCTCAGGTCTAGGCTGGGAAGTCCAAGATCAAGGCACTTGGACTTGGTGTTTGGTGAAGGTCTGATTTCTGGTTCACAGATAGAGCCCTCCCGCAAAATTCATATGTCGAAACTTAATCTCCAATGTGGTGGTGTTAAGAAGTGGGGGCGTTGGGGATTGATTAGGTCGTGAAGGCTCTGCCCTCATCAATGGGATCAGTGCTGTGGGATTAGGCCTAAGGGAGTGTGTATTTGCCTTTTTTGCCAGGTAAGGACACATCTGCCAAGTAAGTAGTAGTGAGCCTTTGAATTGGGAGTGAGTCTTCACCAGACCCTGAATCTACTGGTACCTTGATCTTAAACTTTCCAGCCTCTAAAAGTATGAGTAATAAATTTCTACTGTTTATAAATTATCTAGTCCAAGATGTTAAAATTTATGGGAGGCCATTGTTTTAGACTGAGCTCCTGTGCTTGGCCCCAGCAAGTCATTATTGCTAATGTGTAACGTTAGCAAAATGAAACTTTAAAGAAAAGGAAAATCTCTAAACTTTCAACTTTTCAAAAAACCCATACCAAGTAAAAAACCCAAGCAAATGAACAACAAGGTCCAATAGCAAACAATCAAAAAGGGCCTAGTTAACCCATCAGGGGTGTTGGGGTCCAACCTGTTTTTTTCTCTGTCACATATTGGGAGAAGAGTTGTTTTGTGACACACAGTAAATGCCCAAATACTAACAAAAGCTGATTAACACCTCCTCTAAAAAAAGCCAAAACAACAACAACAACAAAAACTAAGGGCTGTGCATATTTTTCATGATACCCAACATGACAAATAAGCAAAAAACGTTCTCACAAGATCAGTATGTGCCTCACGGGCTGCAGATGAGACACCACTGGCTGATAGGATAAGAAAATCCCCTCTGCTTTCATCATACCAGGAAAGCAACTTTGAAATGACCATTCTGCTCCCCCCCTTTTCCATTTTCCTCATCCTTCTGCAGCCTATAAACCCACTTCCCCCTGTCCATCTCAGTACAGCCCCTCCTATTTTATAGATGAGATGTCGTCTGACTCACGAATCAGTGATAAAAACTAATTAGATCTTTAAAATTCAATTTGTTGAAGTTTTGTTGTTTGACAAAGGTATTTTTTTATGGCAGCAGCAACAACTGACTAAGACATCATTTGAGGCCAGGACCCTCCTCTAAATGTGTTTGGTTTGTTGGTGGAATTTAGTTCCCTGTCATGATAAGCCTGTGGTCCCTGATTTCTTGCCAGATGTCAGCCGGGGTCCTAGCTCTGGAGGCTGGCTCAGGTCCTAGGCATGTGGTCCCTTTGCAGCATGGCAGCTCACTTCTTTCAGGCCAGCAGGGCTCACCTAGAATAATCTTCCTTTTGATTACTTCAAAGTTAACCGATTAGCAGCCTTGATTACATCAGCAAATTCCCTCTGCTACCAAATAGAGAGGGATATCCCACTATATTCATAGGTCAATCCACACCCACGGGAAGGGATGCTACATGGCGTGTACCCCAGATAGTGAGGTTTTGGGGGGAGGGCAGGGATCTTGGAATTCTATGAAAGCAGAATTCACTGTCTCAGTGCCGACCAGTATGGTGACAGGCACATGGACACAGCAGAGCCCAGAGTTTTGCCGGTAAGGAGTCGTAGGATCTATGGTGAGCTGGGGAGGGCACAACTTTCCTCATCGGGGGCCTTGACTTGGCTACAGTGCAGCCAAGCTTTGGAATTGCCAAGACAATCTAGAAGTCCCGATTTTCATGTGAAAACTCCTGAGTTTTACATTTGGGCAGCCATTTAAAAAATGGTTTTAAATTCTCAAAATTCAAAACACGATTGCAGTACAGAGGATTTGTGAGCTGTAAAACCACTTTGCCTGATGGTGGGTACATGTCATTACACATTTGTTAAAACCCACAGAATGTATAAGACTCAGGGTGAGCCCGGTGTGAACTGTGCTCTCCGAGTGCTAACAACGTGTTGGGGCAGGTTCTTCCGTTGTAACAGGCGTCGGGTCCAGGGTTCTATGGGGGAGACCGTGCCGGTGTGGGGGAGGGGCATGTGGGAATCTTTGTACTGTGCTCAGTTTCACTGTGAACATAAAACTTCTCTACGAGAATAAAGTCTATTCAAGTTAAGCATTAAAAATATATTTAATTAAAAAACGTAAGCTTCACTGTGTGGTGAGAGAGGGTCTGTTGACCACGGGCGTGTGAGTTCTATTTTAGAGAAAGTCAAATTCACTTAAGGGACTCCACAAACTTGACCTAGCTAAGAAGACATCCGACCCTAAGGATGAAACAGCTTCAGGAAGAATGTGATCTCAAGTCAGCCTGGGCCCTGTATGTGACACTTCTTGGGCACTAGAAGCCTGATCTGTAAGCTACACCCCCAGGGCTGAGTGGGGCTTACTGAGAGGGAAGGCGGGAGGCATGGGTCCCACTGGAATCACTGGGCTGAAACAGTGTTTACCCTGAGAAAAGGCTTTCTGCCTTGTAATGCGGTTTATGAGCAGAGCGGCACATCACCTCACACTTGTAATGCAACACCTTCAATGGTTTGCTGGAAAATTGCTCCCCAAATTATCCTTCTGCAAAGAGTACATAGTAATAATGCACCACAAGGGCAGAAAGAAATGTATTGCAATTGGATACATTGAATAATGTAATGTTTCAACAATGCCAGAACCCATGTTGTATTATTAAAATGCCACACCAGTTTTAAAAAGCAGCATTCACATCACTGTGAGCGGGCATTAAGATCTAAGAATAACAAGTATTGAGCTTTTTTTCCAGTTATGGGAGAGGGAAATCTTGCAATCTGCTTAAACTTTCAGAGAATAGCCAGGCATTTATGGGAAAGGATGGCTGGAGTGAAAAAAGAAATTACTCCGGTTCTTGTTTGGTACGGGAGTGGCAAAATTATGGCGGTTTTAACATCTCTTTAAGCGAGTCACCCGGGGACAGTGGGGTGGAGAGCTGTGCAGTTATCCAGGGAACGTGATTAGCGTTGAAAGCCAGTCTAGATAATCAGGCTTCGAAATGCATAGTTTTTCTGGAATTGTCAGGCTTTGGGAGTAAAATGGGGGTGTTTTCAGTTCCTTTAATGACAATCATTACCTGTAGGACTGACTGGTAGCCGGGTGTGTTATGAATTACACACAGTTTAACTTGAGAGCTGTTTCTGTACCTCATGGGGTCTCCTCCCAGAACCCCCTCACTGTAGATCTGTTCTCACAAGTTCCTAATTCCTCGTTGGCCCTTGAGCTACTTTATGTTCTTGTAAATCACCTCACCTGTATCTCATGCTTGTCTAATATGTTGGCTAACCAATATGATGCCTTCCTGTTGTATTAACACCCGGTCAAGGTCTTCTGACTGATGGAAAAAGACATCCACCAAAACTAGTTTGAAGAAAGAGAGAAATTAAATAGGGGGGGGGGGAATGGGCAACTTTGTAGCTTCTATAAGCAGGAAGCACAGGTGGGTCTCAAATGATGGTTCTGGAACCAGAGCGAGAATGCCCATAGATGAGGTCCCCCTCCCCTCTACCCAGGCCGGCTCCTGTGGTTGCACTGCTGGAGGTGGCTGTTTCTCTGTAAGGAATCTGCAGGGATTATTCTACCTCAGTCTCTTCTTTCTGCCAAGGTGGAAAATAGCCACCCTCCGCCCCTGTAGTACCTTTGCAGGACCCACCAGCAGTAAGATCCTGATGGCTACGAGACTCCGAGTCTCAGTTCCAAGCTGGATGAGAGAAAGCTGGACAGAGCCTTCTCAAGCCCAAGCAGAATTTCTTTCTTCCTTGTTAGCTTTCCTGTCAATCTCTTAGTTGTTAAACTTTTCATTGTTTCAATACTGTGACCCAAAGAAGTTGGGTTGCGGACAGGAAATGCCACCCTTGGCATTTGAAATTGAAGCCCCCCAAATGAAACATCCCGGGGATGAGATTAGTCATGTGCTGAAGAGATGCCTTGAAATGTCCTGCAGATGAGCTTAGAGAACCTGCCCAGGCTCAAGGTGAAGATGCTGTCTGACTGCAGTTTAATCTAAGATGACAGTGGTGGTGGACAGTGTGCCGCAGCCAGCGCTGGGTCTGAGGGCTCCACAACTGTGGATTCCACCAGCTATAGACGGAAAATATCTAGGAAAAAACAGATGGTTGCATCTGTACTGAAAGTGGTTCTTGTCATTATTCTCTGAACAATACAGGGTAACAACTCTCTGCATAGCATTTATATAATACTAGTTATAATAATCTAGAGCTGATTTAAAGTACACAGGAGGATGTACATAGGTTACGTACCTTTGGGGGCCCTAGAACAAATTCCCCAGGAGTATTGATGACTCTAGTTGTTCTGCTTGGGATATTAAAAAGTAAAAATAAAGAATGAGTTGAGAAGTCACCATTTGTCTCTGGCCCTGTCCAGAGGGGCAGGTCCTTGACTGGCTCGGGGGCCTTCTGGCTCTTTCAGTAGGGGCCACTTACTAGGGCAGAGGACTGTCACAGCTTGATGACACCACACCATCCATAAAAATCTTCTGTGCCCTGCTCTATGCCCTTGCCTTGAGTTAGTAATTTGGTTTTTCAAAAGTGCTTTTCATTTTTGGAAAAAATGTGCTCAGCAGCTGCCAGCCAGTCTCATGAGTTTGATTAGCCCAAACCAATCATCCAGAACTTCAATGAATTCACAAAATTGAGCTCCTGAGCCCTCAGATCTGAAGACCTTGGTGACCTTGTCGGAGTGCCAGCCAACTAGCTCCTCCCTCACGTGAATTATGTCAAAGAGAAGTCCTGTAGTCTACAAGAAGCACAATAAGAACCCCTGTCAAGAGGAAGAGGGTCACCCTTCCCGGGGGCCTTTCTGTTTCCAGGCCTGTTAGCACGTTCAGTGGGGAGAAGTTGTGGCCAGGGAAGGGGTGAGGTAGCCCTGCTCTGTAGCAGTGGAGATGCCCGTGGTGGGCAGGACTCCTAGAGCCCTGTCACGTACCTGATAAAGGCAGCAGCTGACTCTTCTGCCTGGGAGTGTGGCAGGGTGGGCTAGAGACACGTTTCCTGAAGGTCAAGCGGAACTGTGTGTGCTCATGAGCAGGCCGGGGCTGTTGGTGAGTGCTGGCTACTGTGTTTTCACCCCTCTGCTGCTTCTGGCCTCCAGGAATGGGGGAGGGATTGTGAAATGGAGGCTCCTAGTGCTTTAGAGAAGGTGGGTTCTTGTGCTGGGAAAGAAGGGCAGTTCACAGGTCTGCACTGACCCGAGCTGGCCCCTTTCCTCTTGTGACTATGCCTACTGTGAGGTGGTACAGCTCAGGGAAGACCCGCGTCAGCGTCAAGGGATGTGTGGAGAAGTGACCCCATCCAATGTGGTCACGTGCAGCTCTTCTGCCCCCTTTGGCAGATAATGACCAGATTGAGGTGGGTGAGGTCTGCAGTAGGCACAGCCTCACGGCATATGTTACCACCAGGCATCAAACTGATCGCACAACCTTTTCTGGAAACTAAAGCACATCCCAGCATTTTTTTTCTTAAGTGTTTCAGCCCACACCTTTCATGACAGTTCAGCTGAGGTGCCTGTGACAGTGACCCAGAAGCAGGATGCTATTGTTTTCCTGGCCGATATCAGACGACCAGGTCCTCAAATTCAATGGCAGTCACAGACCATGTAGGGAGCATGACTTGGGCTCCACTCTTAAGTGTATAACTATAGATCTTTCTGGATTTTTAGACCCTTTTCACATAAGGGTGGAGGATGTTTCTAAAATGTTTTGGCCAATCAATGTGCTTCTCTGGCTTTGGCACCTAGGCGTCTCTGGCTGGATTTCGCCTCATCTGTGGGTTTGACACAGTTGCAGACACATTCGGGAGTCTCCCACTGCTCAAGTCTGTTTATTAACATCCAAACTAGCCCAGTCAAGCAGTTCTCCCTGCCCTGAAGGGTGGTCAAGAAGTGGCATCAGGGCTCGGTGCCTGTGGCTCAGCGGGCTAAGGCACCAGCCACGTACAACTGAGCTGGCGGGTTCGAATCCAGCCCGCGCCCTCCAAATAACAATGACGGCTGCAACCAAAAAATGGCCGGGCGTTGTGGCAGGAGCCTGTACTCCCAGCTACTTGGGAGGTGGAGGCAGGAGATTCTCTTGAGCCCAGGAATTAGAGGTTGCTGTGAGCTGTGATGCCACAGCACTCTACCCAGGGTGATGGCTTGAGACTCTCTCTCAAAAAAAAAAAAAAGAAGTGGCATCAGGAGGTGGAGTAACGTGAACATGGTTATCGATGTGGGCCTAGAGTCCAGATAGACTTGGGCTCACCCTCCAGCTCTGCACTACTTACTGTGTGACTCTGGGCAAGATGTTTAACTTTTCTCGGCCTGTTTCCTCAACTGTCCAACTGTGTGAAGATTAATGGCAACTTCTGTAAAATTCCTGGCAGGTATTGTCATTGTCCTCAATAGGTAAATAAAATATGGTGGTGGGGACTCTGTGGCTGGGCAGGAAGAACATCCTTTTTCAGGGCACTGATCATCTGATAGCCAGATCTCAGCTCCTATGCCAAGTTCACGATGGGATGTCAGTTTTGGAAAGAGGGGCGTACACAGCCAGAGAAGAGGAGCCTATTTTGGGAAGAAAAATGACAAACCAGGCAGGCAGCCAGAGAATCTAAGAAAAATTAGACACAGGAAGAAATCCATTTAAAAACTGGGACTCCAGGGCTCTGGGTCTCAGCACAGCAGAAGCCCAGCTGCTTGTGTGGAAGACACTGTCCGTCCCTCTGATAGCAAAGGTGGCCATGAACCCTGCAACGTGGATTTATCCTTACGCTCAGGACTGGTTCTGGAGAACGGGGGTGGAGGAGCTTAAGATGAATTTTAACCAGGTTTTCTCGGTATTACAAGCTTGAGGGGTGGTTGGGTAGTGCCTGGGATGAGGGGGGCATACAGTATGGATTACCCTTAGCCAAATCCTGAGCAAACATCCGTGGCTCTGTCCCTGAGAGAAAATTCTAACTACAACCCAAATTGCTTGTTTATTAGCAAATGTGAATAATGTACAAATTAAGCCACCTGCTCCTGTTGAATTAATTTAGGTTATACTGAAGCTGGGATGGAGTGGCTGGCGGTTAGTTAACACAATCATGCAAATTAACACACGCCTGACTTCTAGGCAGATCCCCACTGTCCACAGTGGGGGCCCTCAGGGAAATCGGGCAACAGACCTTAAAGAAAGCAATAATCTCTGCTTTATCTGTTCTGACAGTTCCCAGCTACTTTCTACAGGAGTCTTTTGGGGGAGAATATACAGTACCTTTTTTTCTTAGCCCGGTGATGCAGGAAACAGAAAATAAAATGTGGAAAGAATAGCTCAACAATTGGTTTCGGGGCTAGCGTCCCTCTTGTGAACTGGTGATGTTATTCTTATGTCTCATTTTTCTCTTTGGGCCCCTGGGACCTCCCACGAAGTCCCCCGGGTGGGTTATTTAAGATTCCCAAGAAGAGACCTACTTGGATCTCCTCTGGTGATGGGCCTGATTTCTAGGACACAAGGGAAGAGGGCAGAAGGGACATCTTTAGCCACAGATACTCTGGGTGTTGGGACAGTCAGGACTGGCAAGTGGCAATCCTGAGTCATTTGGCTACAGCCTGAGCCCATGTACCAGCATCTATAGGCACCAGGAGACGCTTCTGATGGGGTCAGTTTGTCACCATGCAACATGGAGCACCTCTAATGGGTTGAGTTGCTGTCAGGCCACCCCAGAGGCGGTCAGCCACCCTCCTGAGCTGCCTGCATTGGTTGGTGCGCTAATCTTGGGTATAATCAGTATTGCCCACGTAGCGCGAATGGTCCACTGAATAAAAGCACTAGTCTGGAGAGGCAGGTCATTGTGCCTTGGAAGAGTATTCAGAAGGGGCTGAGGGCACAGCAGGGCAGCACCACCCCATAGATCTGCTCCAGGATACTCCTGTGATTTTCCCAAGAGTAGGGTTAGGTGAGCAGCAGGTAGAAAGGACTGCAGGGGACACCCAAGAGGATGTTAATCCCAACTGTTCCCACCTTTGCCTCTTTGTTCCTACCTGTAGGTTCTGGGAGCCCCCTTCTCACTCTTGATCCCTTATCCCTGAGCCCGCTTCATTCATACAGACAAGGTCGGTGACCAGGCGAGGCGGTGGCAGACTTGGGGACCTTTTCACAGAGGGAAGGCCCTGGACTCTGCAGAGTTGCTGTTGACTCTCTCCTGTGTGTCCCGTTGGGATTACCCAGCTGTCTTTGCTGCCGTTGCTCAGGCAGGAGAAGCTCCTGTATCACCAGCACCAATGAACGGAAGGGCAGGAGGGCAGCTGCACAGCCAGGAACCATTTTAATGTTGCCTTGACATGTGTCCTGCTGGAAGGAGCAGGCCATTTGGAGACACTGAGGGACACTGGTGGGAGTCCTTTGGCTCCCTCTTGCCTGGGGTGAAAGTTTTAGGTCTCCACCTTTCTGATGCTTAGTTTACTCATCTATAAAACGGAAATAACAATCTAACTTTCAAAAACGTGGTGGGTATCAAGTGAAAATTTGGCTATGAAAGCATTTTATAATTCTAAAATGCCATCCACATGTTTTATCTCAAATTGTTAGTTTAATGATGGTGCTTCTGCTCAAAGTGGCAGAAAGTTTTACTTTTTTCTTTCTTCTTTTTTTTTTTTTGCAGAGACAGAGTCTCACTTTATCGCCCTCGGTAGAGTGCCGTGGTGTCACACAGCACACAGCAGCCTCCAACTCCTGGGCTTAGGGGATTCCCTTGCCTCAGCCTCCCAAGTAGCTGGGACTACAGGTGCCTGCCATAACGCCTGGCTATTTTTTTTTTGTTTGTTTGTTTTGTAGTTTGGCCGAGGCTGGGTTTGAACCTGCCACCTTTAGCATATGGGGCCGGCGCCCTACTCACTGAGCCAAGGCGCTGCCCAAGTTTTCTTCTTCTTCTTTCTTCTTTCTTCTTCTTCTTCTTCTTCTTCTTCTTCTTCTTCTTCTTCTTCTTTCTTCTTCTTCTTCTTCTTCTTCTTCTTCTTCTTCTTCTTCTTCTTCCTTCTTCTTCCTTCTTCTTCCTTCTTCTTCCTTCTTCTTCCTTCTTCTTCCTTCTTCTTCCTTCTTCTTCCTTCTTCTTCCTTCTTCTTCCTTCTTCTTCCTTCTTCTTCCTTCTTCT